>JASANB010006640.1:0-149907 GCA_030248155.1 Sabatieria punctata
GAGATTTGATCCGTAGTGAAGGCTGTTCCCATGTGTATTGTCGTTTGTTCTTATGTAAAGAGCGCCAGGCGTCAACGATCTCGAATTCTGACATAATTTCTATCATTTTTTTCCTACTAGCCTTGGAAAAGTCTCGTTTGTTCTGACCGCCTGACTTATCTTTAAGTCCGTCAACAGTTACGTTAAAGTCACCACCAATTATCCAAGCATAGGACGGGTCCAAATGATCTTCAATTAGTTCAGCGATTTTTTCCAAAAATTCAGTACGCTCATTATCATGATTGGGTGCATATACGTTTAGCAAGCATACCGGAGAGTGCTGCATAGGGTACCCCTCCAGATAGCGTACCCGGGGTACACTAACTGGCAGTTAGTGCCGGATTGTGTACCCGGGGTACACTATTTGGAGACAGGTTTTATGTCATGGGTGTCCAAAATTTCCAACATGACGGTAGGTTTAAAGCAGGTCTACGTATATTTTTGCGAATTTTCAATCGTTTTTACTGATACAAACCTCAAGAATGGAAAATTTCACCAACCACTCTCATTTTCATGGCAGAAACAGTAATCTCGATTGGAAAAATGCATTTTTGCTCAGAAATCGTGAAAACAAACAGTTTAACATGATTTAGCTAAGTGCCAGTTAGTGTACCGGGTACACTATCTGGATCTCATTTTTGTTGCGGAAAATGATAAGTGCTGGTTAGTGTACCCGGGTACCCAATGCAGCACTCTCCGGTACCTTGGTTTGCTCCAAGATTCCTTTGAGCAACAAAAACCGCCCTTCTGTGTCAATTTTGCTTCCCTCTACTTTCATGTCCACGTTTTTCTTAAATAATATTGCGACTCCTTTGCTGTTGCTTTCTCCATGTGCGAAGTAAACTCTACCTTGTCCCCACTGATTTGCCCATACTTGTGCGTCCCTTTTAGTAGAATGCGTTTCTTGAAGAAAAAAGATGTTAGCTGGTTGTTCTCTAAGGTACATAAACTTTGCTTTACGGGTTAGTAAATTTTGCAATCCACGAACATTCCACGACAGAAATGAAACAGTCCCGATTTGCATATTTGAGAGCTGTCGGGACCCCAAGATGAGACTACTTGATTTGAGTATCAGATTTGCACTTGACCCCATAACATGTAGGCAATACGGCTTGATTATGTGAAATCTTAGCATATTCAAACTATGATGTGGATTTTGCATTGAGTCACGGAAATAAAAACTCAATCCGAATTTCGGTTTGTAAAGCTTAGTAGCATGCTTGTAAGATATGCTTTGGCCTAGCACATTACAACAAAACTCCGATTTTACGCAGACAGACAGGACATGCGCTTTCTCCTTCAAAGCAGCAGCAATATAACCTTCTGTACAAGTCTATACTATATGTCCTCATAATATTAATTATGTTTTCTGTATGCAGATAGTTATTTATCAGTGCTATCTCAAACTAAAGTTACTGTACAAGTACCATATGTACTCATAGTAGTTGTGGTGTCTTCCAAATTCAGGCATACCCCTATGGATTGATTGTGTTTGTAACCGCAAACTGTCATGACACGAATGAGACGTGCCTGTGACAGTTGCGGTAACATTGTTTACCGTGATCTTGGGTGCTCAACACGGATAGTACGTGCTGAGAAGCCAAGACACTATAGAAACTCACTGGGGAAAGATAGCCCATATACGTACATATTATAGCTTAGCTATAAGCCAAAATATGAAGGAAAGCACTGCCAAGATCTAGCCCATCGAAATGTATACGGCATACAGTACATAAAGCAGATATGTACACTTTTCAAAGATATTACTGTCCGTCAGTGCTGCGCTGCTTCAGTCAGTACATATTATTAAATCTGTCTGGAAATTTTTGACATTTGTATGTTTCGGTTAGTTATTTGCTGAGCGTTTGGCCAAATCATCAGTACATAACGCCCAGAGGGCCAACAGTGTGTGGACAGAGTCCACCGCTCAAGGCGACAGTTTTTGTGCACCATTAAGGCACACTGAGATAACCGCTCAATAGCGGTGATGCGATTATTGATAGTGTTAGCATCAACGGTGCAGTACGCTCGAAGCGTGAAAGGTATGTGGACAGAGTCCACCGCTCAAGGCGAATTTTTCGTGAACCTTACGGCTCACTGGGATAACCGCTTAATAGCGGTGGTGTGATTAACGATAAATTTAACCTTCAATAAACCTACTAGACTCAATTCCCTTTTCACATAAATGCTTAGTACCTTACCTAATTATACAAACAGTTCTGTAAGCAATGTCATAACAGAAGGAAGCTGTGTAACAACCACAAATAGAAGTAACATTTTGCTATTATTGTCAGGTAGATAAATTGAATTGTATTCTGAGGAAGAGGATTCCAACTGTCTTTAAAGTACTTTCTGCATTTCTGCAGCAATGTTAGTTTAGTACCATTCCAAACGTCACCTCATTTTCTGTTCCACGCCCTTGAGCCGTGTTGTACCGTGTTCATCACCGCGTTTTCGGGTAGCCTGGGGCGCAGAAGGGAGCAAAATCCAAATAACGTTCTCTTTTTCTTCCTTTTTAAGGTGCCGTCTAGTTATAGCACAGTTAATGGCCCTCGCTACGGTACAGTGTTTAGTTATAGCACAGTTCCAGTTATAGCACAGCTGGGCCGCCGCCTAATTATCGAAGCGCAGTTATAGCACAGTTGACTCGGTCCGTCCAACGTCATTATTTCGACCACGGGAGCTGCTGTTGTAAAGTATTATGTGATTGCATGCGCCCGTCGGTGCTCAGCAAGCAGTAGTAAATGCAGTCCGTTCATTTTTTCTCTCTCTTCTTCCGATTCCGATCCGATTTGCGGGGGGGCCTTACGGCCTGCGATCAGACTCGAGGTCCATTCCGCTACCCCCGTGGTTTCGTCATCTCGGACGGTTCCCTTCTATCACTGCCAGCCACTCTAGCCATGCTGTTGGGCGCCAGGTACTTGAGAAAGTCCCTGGCGCGTTGACGTCATGGTGATGTCGGCTCCCAACGTACGCTAGGACCGTCCGCCCCTGGTGTGAGAGAGGCCCCCGGCCTAGTCGGTTTCCGTGGACAACTCCTGACGTCATTGATCTTTCTCCAAGTTGGCATGCTGTAGGAGCGGCTTCCGTGCAATGGCAGATCCAGTTGGTTCCCATTTTATCTACTCGCTGTAACCAGCTTTCGGTGGCCTGGGTGGAGCTTTATGCCGACGATCAACTCTTTGCTTTGACAGTACATGCTACTTGTACCGGCTACCGGGAAGTTTAAGACAAGAAAAACCTGAAAAGTAGGTACCGACCTAGTAGGTGTCAGGTAAGTACTTTTATTTTCAAGTAGGTTCAGGTTCAGGTTCAGGTTCACAATTTTCAGGTTAATACCCAGGTTTCAGGTTCAGGTTCAGGTATACCTACCAACTGTAGTACCGGCACCATATATGGTACCGTCACCATATAATATGGTACCCCTACCTTCGAGCACTGGCACTAAATATGGTACCTCTTCGAATAAGTGGAGTGGTGGTACCATATATGGACGGAGACCAGTCAGATGGAGAAAAACAGGATGAACGGCTGGTCAGGATCGGCCTCAATGAACTGCATGAACTTGTCACCAGTGAGTGTCTTCTGGGCCGCGTCAGTGGCTCAGTGGGTAGCTCGCTGCCTCTGAGTCACGGCGGCCGCTGCATCCCTAGTGGTTGTAGTGGTTCATCCTCTCGGCGTGGCAAGTTTCTTGCTGCAAAGAGTTGGTCGTCGGCACAACGCTCCACCCAGGCCACCGAAAGCTGGTTACAGCGAGTAGGTAAAATGGGAACCAACTGGATCTGCCATAGCACCGAAGCCGCTCCTACAGCATGCCAACTTGGAGAAAGAGCAATGACGTCAAGTGCTGGCTGAGACGACACAGGGACCGGTTTAGTCCTCTTCGGCCGGGCAGTGGACGCTGTCAGCACTATGACGTCAATGCGCCAGGCGCTCTCTTAGTAACCTGGCGCCCAACAGCATGGCTAGAGTGGCTTGGCAGTGATAGAAGGGAAACGTCCGAGATGACGAAACACGGGGGTTGCGCAATGGATCGCAAGGTCTGAGCGTAGGGCTGTAAAAGCCCCCCCCCGCACATCGGATCGGAGTGTCTTCTGGGATGTCACTCAAGGCATTGATGACCGGATACTTTTGATTATAGTTGTAGTAATAGCTTGATCGATTGCTCTTGAATTGAAAGCCGGTTTCAAGCTCTTGCTGCAACTCGGTTCCTAAAAGATTGACGAATGGTATTATTTTTATTCTATTGTACGTACTGTAGGTAGGAACGTTAACGAAACGAAAATTCCTCCAGGAAACCCCAGAATTTTCAAAATACCCCCCAAAAATCCCCAAGATTTGTACCCCCAGATGAAATTTTCATAACAAAAAAAATAACATTGCATCATTAGTCTGAAGAAAACTCCTTGTGATGAGACCCGCTTATTTAGCTGTGAAATAATGTGGAATCGATTAGTATTGTACGTTCGTTCAAATTTCCACTAACTACCACTAAACTACGACGCCGATGCCACACCACTCAAATTTGGCGCTTCTATAGTTAGAGCCCCAGCCGCCGACCATCCTGACTCCACAACCACGCCTGGGTTTTAAGATTAGGCTTAGGTTAGCATCAGACTTAGGAAGAATGGGCCGGCAGTCGCCAGCTTGGTGGCTACGATAGGCGGGGCTGGAGCTCTCGCTGTTGTCAAACTAACGCAATCATCTTGGCTGCGTGTGCTATAACTGCGCTATTGCCTGAGGCCATCAGCCGGTCTGTGCTATAACTAAACACCCCGCCTGCTGTGCTATAACTGCGCAACTGTGCTATAACTAGACTGTGCTATAACTGCACTGACCCCTTTTTAATTCATCCAAAAGCAGCTTGTTTTACTAATTATTCTACTAATTTTACTACTATTTTACTACGATTTTACTAGTCATAACGTGGAATTTTGAATCAATTATGCCAAGGTATTGTGAATAATTGTTATTTCTCGAAATAGTTGCTAAGTTTGATCATGATACCAAGCTCTCCAGAGCGGTAGGTAGACACAAAAATGTGTGAAATTTGACCGAGAAAACTGGACCAACATATATTTTATTGCAAAATTGATCACGATTTCGGCTGGAATTCACCAAAAACTAGTAAAATGGAAATTTTACTACCATACTAGTATAGCAAGTTTACCAACTAGTAAAATGGTAGTAAAATTTCCATTTTACTATTGACGGCCTTTGGTAATTTAATTTAATTTTTACTTTACTATTGGCTTTTAATTTTACTTTTTACTATTATTTTACTACCAGTAAAATACCGCTATACGGCGGGATTCTATCGGAAGCCCTGTAATTTTTCCTGAAAATCAAGTAAAGCGTATTCTACTTAAGCTTGTAATCTCTGAAAACAGCTCCGTTTGAATCCAAATCCATTTCAAATTGACAAAACATGAGCTACAGTATCAAACACGCTGGGGGCCGGTCTTCGTGAAATTAAGAACAGCCGCCCTATTTTCCGTCATTGTTTTTTCGGAGGAAAAAAATAAACGACGAAGATAGCGAACATAAAAAATGCAAAAGAACAAGCAGAATACGTATTTTAGGAAGGCGACGTATTACCTTAGGGATCCATTGAAGCTTAGCTGCTCTTATTACCTAACCACTCCTTTCTCTCTCTCCCACTCTGCAGTGCTGGCGCCGACCGAAGTGAAGAAACGAATAAAAATAATAAAAAGAAGAGTTGTTAGCCAGCTTAGCACCTTCCACGCACAAAATTACTTTTTGACTGTGTGTATTATGGGAATGCAATAATTCCTTCCTCAACCGGCTCGATTCCTCTGATTGAATCCGATAAAAAAGATTTTTCTTTTTTGTCTTTATTTTTCTCTCCAGCATTGAGCGCTGCGTAAGATCGGCGGCGTAGTTTGCGTAGCTTACCGTAGTTTACGTGGCCTTATCTTTCGCGTTGAGATAATAAACCATGATGGCCCACCAAATGATCAAAGACGACAGAGTGGCGTTCAGAGATTACAAGCCTTGCGCACATGGGCTTTAACTACCGTAACGCGGTACCTGCTTACGGCCTTTGGTGAAAAAGCTGCCGAAAATTTTGTACTCGGACAGTACCCCCACATCGCAATTACCGATATATATTTACGCTTGTGCGTAGTATTGGGCTCAGGTTTAGAATGAGGATTTAAATTAAGCATTAGTTCATGGTCTAATCGAGCTTTAAACCTGTGGTTACAGCTCAAGTTAAACAAATCAGCCACCCTACCAAAGTGATATACTAATTGACGCAACTATGACGCATACCAGTCGGACGGCAAAATGACACTACAGTATCTATCTACTCAATAAATTCGCGTCGAAAACCGTAAACAAACAATTCAAATGAACAGGGCTTCCGATAGATTCCCGCCGTATAGTATCATTAATTTTTGTTTTACTATACTATAGTAAAATAACAGTACCGGTAGGTACAGCCTGAGTTTATGACTAATAATAGTCAACAACTGATTCTGAATTCCCAAATCGGACACTAATTATATTTTTTTGAAAGTTGGAGCCAAAATTGGTTTAATTTGGCATTTGAAAAATTGGAAAACCCTGACTTAAATGGCAGTATAGCTGCCCTCTAGAGGCTGTGCCTAAAATGACGTCATAGATTTTTGGCCATTTTTCGGCCCCCTCCCCCTTGTCATTTAATTTGGCCACAGTTACTAGAACTACTAGAATAGGAGTGACTAGAAGCCGAAGATCACCTATATCGTCACCCAGAAGCGGAATGTCGTACGGATATGTGAATCATACTACAGGCCGTTCAGAATCCACTCGGCTTTGTTTTGTGCAAAAACTGTCGATTCTCTTGGATCTGTTCGTCTCTATCTACTGTACTTGACGTAGTCTTTCGGGTTTCAACACGAAAAAAACATCTACTACGGTAGCTAAATTGAAAGCCGGAGGAAGCGTACTGTAGTTATGCTGCTGTTTTTCGTTAAAAAATAGAAGAAGTATGCTAAATACTGCATGGCAGTCTAATGGTTTCTGAGATAAATAGCAATACATGCATTTCATTGTTCTTGGTTGATTGCCCTTCACCATACATGTAACAGGTCATGCGCCGAAGGGGGGAGGGGGATTGGGGTGGGGCTGGCGCCGGCCGGGGGGGGCTGAGCCAAAATTGGGGGTGGGGGTAGTGCACTAAAACGCTCAAAAATCGAAAAATCGCAATTTTTGGGCTAAAAATCGCCAAAAATCGCTAATTTGGGCTGAAATACAGCTAAAAAGTGCTGTTTTGCAGACGATTTTGGCAACTTTTGTGTCTGAAATTGTAAAAAAATTGCAAAAATTTGATCAAAAATTTACTTGCCAGAAAAATCGGAGGGGGCGGCGAAATCGTCTCGGGGGGGGGGGTCCCCCATCCCCCTGTTCTGTTACATGTATGCCCTTCACTGCATTTAACCTATAGTCGTATTTGTCTGTTTAGTCCGGCAACTGCAACGAGTGGTGCGAAGAGAACCGGGTGGCGTGGCTGTTTTTCGTTAAAAAGTAGGCTCAAACAGTTTTTCTGAGAAAACATTGATTGTAGCACACAGTCTCGATTAACATATGACTAAGATTGACGCAAAAAGTTAGCCTAACTTCGTCGTAAGCCTAATGTCCAACTTATGTTTGAGCCTAAAAGAACCTGACCATAGTTCTAAATAGAAACGGTTAGTTCCAAATTGGTGGGGGGTAGTGTCGCTGTATCAAAATCGGAGCATCAGTGCGTCATGCATTGGTGCAAGCAAAGGCATGCCGCTTCCCGCGCCATTCGACAGCGAATCCTAGCTTAGCTTGTACAGGATATATACTAGGTCATACATGTAACAGGGGGCATACATGTAACAGGGGGGGTCTGGGGGGGGGTCTGCCCCCACCCGAAATAGGCCAGACCCTCCCCCGGATGGGCCCCCCCCCGAGACGATTTCACCGACCCCCCCTCCAATTTTTCTGGCAAGTAAATTTTCGAGCAAATTTTTGCAATTTTTTACAATTTCATACACAAAAATTGCCAAAATCGCCTGCAAAACAGCACTTTTTAGCTGTATTTCAGCCCAAATTAGCGATTTTTGGCAATTTTTAGCCAAAAAATTGCGATTTTTTCGATTTTTGAGCGTTTTTTAGTGCCCACCCCCTCCCCCAAAATTTTGGCTCAGACCCCCCCGGCCGGCGCCAGACCCCCCCCCCCACCCCCCCGCCCCCCATCGGCGGATGACCTGTTACATGTATGCCCGGGGGTCTGTGGCGTCTGCCCCCCCACCCGACTTAGGCCAGACCCCCCAGATGGGACCCCCCCCCCCCCCCCGAGACCATTTCGCCGACCCCCCTCCGATTTTCTGGCAAGTAAATTTTTGAGCAAATGTTTGCAATTTTTTAGAATTTCAGACACAAAAATTGCCAAAATGGCTTGCAAAACAGCACATTTTAGCTGTATTTCAGCCCAATTTTTGGCGATTTTTAGCCCATTTTTAGTGCCCTACACCCCCTCCCAAAATTTTGGCTCAGACCCCCCTGGCCGGCGCCAGACCATACATGTAGTTGGGGGGGGGAATGGGGGGGGGGGGGGTATTTCCCCCCCAGGCCCGATTTTCGGAGAAAATTCCCCCCCCCCCAGCCGGATTCTGGGGGGGGAATTTTTTGAAACCCTATTTTGGGTTTGTAAACCTGCAAACAGGGTTCCAGAAGCCCTGATTAGGTTTACAGAAACCCAACATGGGTTACGGAGCACTAGTTTGGGTTTCAAAAAACACTAAATAGGGTTCCGGAACCCCTGTTTTGGGTTTCAGAAACCCTAAATAGGGTTCCGAAACCCTGTTTTTGGGTTACTGAAACCCTAAATAGGGTTCCTGAACCCTAATTTGGATTACTGAAACCCTAATTTGGGTTTCTGAAACCCTAAATAGGGTTCCGGAACCCTAATTTGGGTTACTGAAACCCTAAATAGGGTTCCGGAACCCTAATTTGGGTTACTGAAGCCCTAATTTCGGTTACTGAAACCCTAAATAGGGTTCCGGAACCCTAATTTGGGTTACTGAAACCCTAATTTCGGTTACTGAAACCCTAAATAGGGTTCCGGAACCCTATTTTGGGTTACTGAAACCCTAATTTGGGTTACTGAAACTCTAAATTGGGTTCCAGAACCCTAATTTGCGTTTCTGGAGGGCCGAAATAAGGTTCCGGAACCCTAATTTGGGTTACTGAAACCCTAAATACGGTTCCGGAACCCTAATTTGGGTTTCTGTAGGGCCGAAATAGGGTTCCGGAACCCTAATTTGGGTTACTGAAACCCTAAATAGGGTTCCGGAACCCTAACTTGGGTTTCTGGAGGGCCGAAATAGGGTTCCGGAACCCTAATTTGAGTTACTGAAACCCTAAATAGGTTTCAAGAACCCTAATTTTGGTTTCTGGAGGCCCTAAATAGGGTTCCGGAACCCTAATTTGGGTTTAAAAATCTCTAAAGAAGGTTCCAGAAATGCATTTTAACTGTATTATGTCGAATAAAATGGGTTTTTTTTGCACGTTTTAAAGCAAAATTAGCTTTTTTTTGCACATTTTAAATTAAAAATAAGGTTTTTTCCACGTTTTACAGCAAAAATAGGGTTTTAAACGGAATTTTTGCACTTCAGACAGGATTTTTACCCCATTTTTAGTCCTCAAAACCCTGTTTTGAGCCCAAAAAAAGGTCGCTGAAACCCACTTTTGGACACCAAAAAAAGGTCGCTGAAACCCCCTTTGGGCATAGCCCTGAAACCCTATTTTGGATCAGAAAAATTCCCCCCCCCAGCCGAAAACCCAGCTACATGTATGCGCCAGACCCCCCAACCCCCATCGGCAGATGACCTGTTACATGTAGACCTATTTGTTTTACAAATTTTAGATAGCAGTCGTAGTTAGTAGTCTCTAAAAATCGCCAAAAATAATCTGTAGTCTTAGTTAGTAGTCTCAAAATTTCTCGATTTTGATATGTAGTCGTAGTTAGTAGTCAATTTGTAGTCAGCAAAATTTTAGATAAAATGGCCAAAATTTCAGGTTTTTAAGGTAAAACAATAAGTTTGGCAGTCTACAAGAGTAAAAAAAGACGACGGAGTGGCGAAATTTTCAAAGATAACATCTATTTTCTGATAGGTGTGATACCAAAAATGCGTGTTATTTTCTTTACGAGAGTTATAAATTTAGGATTAGGTTCAGAATACACGGCTTTTTGTTACAGCTTCGAAAGACGTATTTTCGTTAAAATCGTTAGTATTCTACCTACTATTAAACTCTATATTTTGTTTACCAAAAACAAACAAATAGGCATGCAGTTTTGCTTTTTTACAAACTTTGTTGAAATTGTACAATATAAATATTTCAAAATAAAACAGAAGTTGTCAAAACCAGTGAAAAAGCTCAGTTAACATAAACCCACAGATAAAATTGCACCATTTCCGTTTCTAAATGGTTAATGTGCATGATTTGATCAAATAAATTCCAGAATTTGCTGACTACTAATTCACAAATTCAAAAGGTATTTTGTAGTCAATTTGTAGTCACAAAATCTGAATATGTAGTCGTAGTCAATTTGTAGTCTTGATAACGTCATAAAACCCCAAAAATTAGCAGTTAGTGGTTAGTACCGGAGAGTGCTGCATTGGGTACCCGGGTACACTAACCAGCACCAGGGTTGGGTAGCTGTTAAAAACACGTTATTAACACGTGTTATTAACACGTTAATAACACGTTATTAACATGAGGCTTGTAAATAATTCGAATTAGTGTAAAAAATTATTTTAAGCTTCCCGTAACTCGGGATGCATCCAACGCTTCATTGAATGATTATTTACCGTACTTCTGCTAGTTATTGAGACTAGGGATGCAAATGGTATAAAAAATACCAAATACCAGATGGTATTTTCTATACCAAATAATACCAAATAATTCCAAATAGTTGATAAACAGGTCGCTAGCTGTTTGAAATGAGCGCAAAGTCATACTTTTTGTTTTTTTCAGCAAAAATATATAAGTTTTGCCTCAGTGGAAGAGTTTTCGTTGCATCTAAAAGAAATCTAGTCATGCCGAGAAAGAAACCGAGCAGAATTTGATGGTTTTTCACAGGGCTGTTTGTTTTCCGGAAAAAAACTCAAGCCGGTTTTTTTCCGGTTTTTTTCCGGTTTTTTTCCAAAAGTTATTTTCCGAGATGACAGAAAAATTTTTTTAACAATCGCTTTTTATTGCACAATTCAACGAAATAGCGTGAGTCTTATAATAAAATGCACTATTTTCATGTTTTAGTGTAGTAATTTGATTTTAAAACATCAAAAATACAATAATAAAAGTTGCCGAAAATTGTACCAGTATTTTTTGCCAAAACAGCTAAGTTATGCTATGGAAATGCCTTGTAAGGCTTCTATTAACGTAAATTCAAGGCGTTGGAAGCGAATTTAACCAGTTATTGCGTCTATTTCCTTTAAAAACTTACTTGAGTTTTTTTCCGCATTTTAGTTTTTTTCCGAGCCCCTAGGAAAAAAACCGGTTTTTTTTCGGAAAAAAACGAAAAAAACCGAGGAAAAAAACCGACCCAACAGCCCTGGTTTTTCACTTACTCGGGAAATGGGCAAGCATAACGTTGTGACGTTTGCGGTCTAGGCTCGGTCTCGATAAAGGGGCCGTCCATAAACGACGTAGTACCAAAATCCCGATTTTTCGGACCCCCCTTCCCCCAAAATCGCCTTGCGTCGTTTCATGGGGGCCCCTCCCACTTTTTGAGAATTTTCCATGAATGGTTGTTTGTTATAAGCTAAACTGGTCAGAATTCTTTATTGTTTTGTTGCTCAGAAACGGTAAAGAGACGTCTTGTTCTGCGTATCTGCATTGTTAAACTTTTAGTAAATTAGAAATAAAGAGAAAACTCTGAACAGACGAGCTCTAACATGGTATACAGTCGCAAAATATGCAGAATTTTTCGCTTAAAAGCTAACTGTTTAGTTATTTAAACTATTTGGTATATACAGGGTGTGTCAAAAAAAAACAACCCAGCAGAGTTTTTGCTGTAGCAACCGCAAATCTCAACCGATTTGAATGAATCCTGCTTTAAATGAAAGATAAATAAATTCTTGAAAGACTGGTGAAGGCCCTATTAAGATACGATGCTTAGTTCCTGAGATATTTTACTTCAAACTCAAAATAGAGATTTTGGCAGTGAACAAGAGCGATTCCGTTGCACTTCACAACAAAACGGATTTCTACTGCTGAAGGGCAACAAGACTTTTACAAATGAAGTAACCAAGCATGTGTGGCACCGGAAAAACCTCGTTACGTTAGCCCTGAGCAGTAGGAATCGGTTTTATTATGAAGTGCAACAGAATAATAAAAATCGCTCTTGTTCATAGCCAAAATCTGTTTTGACTTTGAGTGCAAATATCTCAGGAACCAAGCATCATATCTTAATAAAAGCTTCACCAAACTTTCAAGAATTAATTTATCTTTCATATAAAATAGGACTCACTGAAATCGGTTGAGATTTGCGGCTGCTACAGTAAAAAATCTGCTGGGTTGTTTTAATCTCTGTTGTGCACTGCCAAAATCTCTGTTTTGATTTTGAAAGCAATTATCTCAGGAACTAAGCAACGCATCTTAATAAAAGCTACACCTGTCGTTCAAGAATTTATTTATCTTTCATTTAAAGCAGGATTCATTCAAATTGGTTGAAATTTGCGGTTGCTACAGCAAAAAATCTGCTGGGTTGTTTTGTTTGACACACGCTGTATATGGTATATAAAAAAATACCAAATACCAAATAATACCAAATACCTAGAAAATACCAAATAATACCGAATAATACCAAATAATAATAATACTAGGCTTTTGCCATGCTGCTGGTGCAAATTCAGGTGTTTTTGAATTTTTAACAGGTTTTTATGTTAATAACACTGTTATTAACGTTATTAACACTGTTAATAACAGGTCTGAATTTTTAACTGTTAATTATACAACCCTGACCAGCACTTAGCATTTTCCGCAACAAAAATGAGATTCAGATAGTGTACCCGGTACACTAACTGGCACTTAGCCAAATCTGTTAAACTGCTTGTTTTCACGATTTCTGTACAAAAATGCAATTTTCCAATCGAGATTACTGTTTCTGCCATGAAAATGAGAGTGGTTGGTCAAAGTTTCCATTCATGTGAGGTTTGTATCAGTAAAAACGATTGAAAATTCGCAAAAATATACGTAGACCTGCTTTAAACCTACCGTAATGTTTGGAAATTTTGGACACCCATGACATAACATCTGTCTCCAAATAGTGTACCCGGGTACACTTTCTTCTTAGCTAGCTCACATCTTCTTGCGAACAGTTGCGGCAGCCTTTTTGTTCGCCTCTGTTTTGAGCGAACAGTTTGGAATTTTTGTTCGCATACATTCGCCAATCATCACGTTTGACGAACAACAACGAATTTACGGTCAACAACGAGGTGAACATTTGAAAAAAACGAACAATTCTGCAGTTTGTGTTCGCTCTACTTTATAGCCAAATATGCGATTTTCAGTCTTATTATTAGCAGCTAGTGATGTAAAATTATGGAATTTGAATTTCAATTCAATTACAATTAAATTATTGGCTCCATTTTTAATTTCAATTAAATTAAATTAAATTAATTGAAATAGTTTTCCATTATTTTCAATTACAATTATATTTTCAATTAAATTATGGAACCTCGGAAATTTTCAATTATGCAATTATTTTCAATATTTTTTTTCAATTTTTTGAAAATTGTTGTATTTTTCTGTTAAAAGACAGTAACAGTGACCCAGGACTTCGAAAAATGTCCATGTAAAAGCTTACAGACACCTGGTTAGCCTGTTGTCCAAACAGGCAAGAAAATTTTAACCTTTAAAAACGCATAAAATGACATTCTGGGGTAAATTTACAGATACTTCATTATTTTCAGTGCTTAATGTAAAGGTTTTCAGCATTTTTGAGCAACATCACTTCCTAGGTACCTTCGCCAAAAAACCCACCATAAACCAACAAATCACTGTTGTGACTTTTACAGTCAGGTACTTAACGCCGTTTATGGTACCGACACCATTATAAGGTGCCGGTGGTACCATATACATTTGTATGGTACCGGTACCATATATGCTGCCCCCAAGTTTGGGGGCCCGTGGTGGTACCATACGTACACACACGGTACGGTACCATATATGGCACCACTACCCTAGGTACCGGTACCATATATGGTGCCCCCACGTTCGGCGACTGTGGTGGTACTACATAGGTATGGTACCGGCACCATATATGGAACCCCCACGTTTGGAGGCCTGTGGTGGTACCATACGTACACGGTACGGTACCATATATGGTACCGCTACCCTAGGTACTGGTACCATATATGGTACCAACACCATATAAGGTATAAACGGCGTTAAGTGCCTGACTGTTTTATGAACTACGAAATAAAAAGCAGAGCATAAAACATTACCAAACAAAGTGAGGTCAGTATAAAGAGGTGACAAACCTTAAATAGGTTTTTGTTTGAAGTCATTAGCGCCGTCATCATTAATACTTACGCATTTCCAGGGTTGTATATTTTTCCGAAAAAAACCTCGGCCTGTTTTTTTCCAGTTTTTTTCCGGTTTTTTTCCGGTTTTTTTCCTAAATCGCGGAAAAAAACTCCAGCCCAAGTTCTGAGTATCCTAGGCTGGTTTTATGATTCCTAACGCTTTCTAGCGCCTTCCTCAGTCTTGTTAGACCAGAAATACACGTGTTACATTGATATAAATCACGAAACAGGCATGAAACAGTGCCTGACAGGTTCCATAAACAACGCTATATGCAACTTTTCTTACAGCAGTTTGCATTTTTGTTTTTTCATGCCAAATTTGGTCTTTTTTATTGTTTTTCTAACAGTTTTGAGTCAGTATAGCCTATTATACATAGCAAAAGTCCGCTTTTTAAACGAAAAATGACGTAAATTAGCTATTTTTAGCTTGAGTTTTTTTCCGCGATTTATGTTTTTTTCCGACCCTTAGGAAAAAAACCGGTTTTTTTCCGGAAAAAAACAGTTTTTTTCCGGTGTTTTTTTCCCACCTCACATCCCTGCGCATTTCCTTACATTCACCCCAGCAAATAATTGAAAATATAATTGAAATTCCAGGCGAATTTCAATTAAATTACAATTAAATTATGGCCCAACTTTTGAATTTCAATTACAATTAAATTAATTTTTTACATCACTATTAGCAGCTTTGTATTTAATCCATTTTTGAACTTTTCTTCGCTTAGCTGTGCCGACATGTTAGTAAGTAACTAAGTAAGTAAAGTTTATTCCCAGACACACATGTAGCATAATGATAGTACAAAGTAACGATAAGAGCGATATGAGTCAAGGAAAAGGCATTGAGTTAGCCATATAATAGCTATTTTATAACCCAAGCCTATCTATTAGTAAAACACGAAAGATTTAAGCGACTGACTGCCTCCTTAAAGATTTCAACGGATCGGGAATGGACCACATTATCAGGTAAACTGTTCCATATCTGGACAACTCTACAAGCAAAAGAAAAATGTCTTGTGTTAGACCGTGCTCGTTGAACAGATAGTTGTAAAGAGTGGCTACGAGTTACAGTTTGGGGTGCTATAGAGAAAAACTCTTCGCATGACATATCAACTATGCCGCGAAGCAGTTTATAGACGAATACAAGATCGGCTTGTATTCTCCTGATGTCCAAATACTGTAAGCCCGTAGCTACTAGACCAATTTCATAATGGAGAGAACCAAGCCCAGGAATCTTAGAAGTAAAGAAACGCTGCACAGATTCAATTTTCTGAATATCTCTTGTCAAATGAGGGGACCAAACTTGGGTCCCGTATTCTAATCTAGGACGTACTGTACGTAAGTTTTGAATATTTTAATGAGAAAATCAGGATCCTTTAGCTCAAAGCACGACAGAATAAGATTGGCCATAACGCGAGCCCCATTAGTAATGTAATTGCAGTGGGCTGTAAATTTTAGGTCAGGAGTAATCAAAACTCCCAGATCCCGAACACATTCAGAAGTGGGAATGATTGTGCCATCAACTGTGTATTCGAACATTGAGTTGAGTCGGGGATACAGATGTAGGACTGAAGATTTATGCAATGCAATATTCAATTGCATAGTCTTAGCCCAATTGAACACCGCGTTTAAATCATCTGAAAGTACTGTATTGCCAATTAGTGTAGGGACGGAAAAATAGATTTTGGAGTCATCAGCAAACAGTTTGATTTTGCTATCCTTTAGTACTTCAGGAAGATCGTTAATATATACGTGTGAGAAATAGGACTAGGGATGCAAATGGTATAAAAAATACCAAATACCAAATACCAAATACTAGATGGTATTTTTTATACCAAATAATACCAAATAATTCCAAATAGTTGATAAACAGGTCGCTAGTATGGTTGGATGATATCGGATTTTTGGGATGCATATGATATTGCATATGAATATATGCATGCAATCTCTAGTGCGTATTGATATTGCATATATCATATGCATTCAAAAATGAAATATGTGCATATTTTTTGCATATTTGCATATTTTATCAAGGCGGCCTGAAATCCATAACTGAATGTTTTCCAAACATTTTTGAGTTTGGTTGGAATGTCTACGCAATCTTTAGCAGTTATTAGGCATACCTATTGTACAGTATCGGCCTACATCGGTAGTTATCAGTGATTATTAACAGTGTTATTTTGTGTGGCGCTATTTCTTATTGTAAGCACTAATCTGGCTGTCCGCGTGCTCTGGGCCTGGCGCAAGGCCTCGCTCAGTTGTTGTTTCTCGGCTACTCGTCTCTTGTGTGCACGCGAGTTTGTTACAACGTGGCTGGCGTCCTGCCAATAAACCTTCGTTCGTTCGCTCGTCGTGCCTTATTCTCGGAGAGCCGGCAACCAGGCTAAGCCGTCAGGTTTATCCCTTTCTCGGTTATTATTTATTATTTTATCTCATCTTGGTCAACACAACCTCTATAGGCGTAATTATTCTCTTTTTCGCTTCTCTTTGGCGTCGTATTTCGTCACTATAACGTCTAAAACAGTGTTTATCCGTGTGCTAACCAACTGTTCCAGAGTGCTATCGTTGTGAAATCCAGGTGCAGGCCTGATCACTATTTTACAGATACAGACCTCATCTGGAAAAAACAAGAAGGGAAACACACCTTGGCATGAAAGACCAGCTCATTTCGTAATTTTTAGATAAAAATGGTTGACATTACAGATTTTTGGCTAAATTACTGTTCAAATTAGTTTTCTCTAAGGTGGCATTATACCCAACAGTTTGTAGTCCTGTCCTAGTTTTACAAACTAACAAATTCAGAATCTGACAAGTCGCAGTAGAGATTTCCATTATTTGCGGTCTGGTTTAGGGTCTCAAGCCAGACATGGGCAAGGCGGCTGGGGGGGGGTTGGCCCCCCTCAGGTTCTGACGTACCCCCTCCTCAGCCGGCCGCTCCCCCCTCAGGAATTTTTTGGAAGAATTTTGAATAGAAAATTATGATAAAAATAAGGCTGGATTAGGTGTAAATGTGCACAGAATAGTTTATTTTAACTTATTTTAGTAGAGAATAAGCCAAAAACCTTGATTTTAGTAAAAATCGGACTTTTTGACTTAGCACCCGTCAGCCCCTCCCTCAGGTGCGTACCCCCCTCCGCCGCCTCAGGAATTGAAAATTCTACCCCCCCCCCGCCTCAGCCGAAATGCTAGGCCATGTCTGTCTCAAGCCATTCATCTCCATTCTATAAGTGGAAAGAGGAAGCTTTGATCTCTGTAAAGTACAGATTTAATCAAATCAAGGGATTTTTTATTTTTAGTTTGATGAAAAATTAGCAAAAACGTGGCGACTATCCTAAACTCAGAAATCCAGTCTGTTTGGCTGTTTTGGGATGTTAATTGTGACACCTTAGTTTGAACGATTCTGCTAAAAACTGTAGATATTTATGAATAATGAGGTGCTTGCAGAAATTCGCAATTCGCAAAACGAACTCTTTCATTTTTGCTCAGCTGAAAACCAGAAATCGGCCAAACTAGCCCTCTTTGCAACTTGTACTGTTTGGACGCGTACTTACTTTATGGATTTCTCCGCGCCAAATAGATGAAACAACTATTTGAATCGTTTAAGGTTCTTCGGAACATAAGTATACAGCACGAAAAATCAGTGACACCTTTGACAAAAAATATGCAAACTAAAAATATGCAAAATTTTGATATCAGGGTCAATTTGCATATGACTATTGCATATTGGAATTTTGCATGCATATGATATTGCATATGCATATATGCATGCCAAAACCATGCATATATGCATTGTTTGATATTGCATATTGCATATATGCGTCCAACCGTAGTCGCTAGCTGTTTGTAATGAGCGCAAAATCATACTTTTTTGTTTTTTTCAGCAAAAATATATAAGTTTTGCCTCAGTGGAAGAGTTTTTGTTGCATCTAAGAAATCTAGTCATGCCGAGAAAGAAAACGAGCAGAATTTGATGGTTTTCACTGACTCGGGAAATGGGCAAGCACGTTGTGACGTTTGCGGTCTAGGCTCGGTCTCGATAAAGGGGCCGTCCATAAACGACGTCATTCCAAAATCCCGATTTTTCGGACCCCACTTCTCCCAAAATCGCCTTGCGTCGTTTCATGGGGCCCCCTCCCACTTTTTGAGAATTTTCCATGAATGGTTGAATAAGCTAAACTGGTCAGAATTCTTTGTTGTTTTGTTGCTCAGAAACGGTAAAGAGACGTGTTGTTCTGCGTATCTGCATTGTTAAACTTTCAGTAAATTAGAAATAAAGAGAAAACTCTGAACAGAAGAGCTCTGACATGGTATACAGTCGCAAAATATGCAGAATTTATCGCTTAAAAGCTAACTGTTTGGTTATTTAAAGTATTTGGTATTATTTGGTATAAAAAATACCAAATACCAAATAATACCAAATACCTAGAAAATACCAAATAATACCGAATAATACCAAATAATACCGGATACCATTTGCATCCCTAAATAGGACTGTACCCAAGACAGAGCCCTGAGGCACACCTGATTGGACTGGAATCCAATCAGAGCTGTATCCATTGATACAGACCCTTTGGGCACGGTTATTGAGAAAGGCACTGAGCCATTTCAATAACTGCCCACAAATGCCATAAGCTTTCAACTTTTTTAGCAATTTCGGATGACTTACAGTTTCAAGTGCTTTAGTAATATCAAGATAGATGACGTCAACCGGTATCCGCTGCTGCACAGAGATCGTCCAATCATTGACGCAGCTCAAGAGCTGACCAATGGTTGAACGACCTGCTAGAAAGCCAAATTGCTGCTTCGAAATCAAAGCAGACCGAACAAGAAAATCAAGCAATGTTTGCTTGATCACTTTTTCCATAAGCCTACAAGTTGTACTTGTAAGACTAATCGGTCTGTAATTCATAGGAATACTGGAATTGCCAGACTTGTAACGTTGGCAGTTAGCCAATCACTTGGTAAGGTTGCAGTAGCCATGGATAGCCTCATGACAGTGCATAAGGGTTCACACAGATAAAGTGAAAGCCGTTTCAGAAAAACATGTAACATGTACAAACATGTTACATGTACACTTGTAGGTACGTACATTTTATCAAGTTTACAGGCCAACAGTCTGTCTACTGAATCTTCAGATTGGTGTCACGTCACCGTCAATCAATCAATCAATCAATCAATCAATCAATCAATCAATCAATCAATCAATCAATCAATCAATCAATCAATCAATCAATCAATCAATCAATCAATCTTACGCTTAGCACGTATGCAAAAGGAAAGCGAGAAATGTTGATTTTGCAGGGTTGTTCGCGCCCGATTCACTCACTACTGCGTTCTGAACGACGATTCCGATTGGTCAGCCGATGAATCATGCATGGATGTTGAGAATTCTAGAAGAATTTTCTACCTTTAGCTTTTATAATCTTGCTCTGAATTTGACAATCTGCCACAAAAACGTTGACTCCTTGATTTACTTGCTACAGTTAGCTATTTAATTGTTTTATTATTATTATTATATGCGTGTTATATTATTATGTATACGCAGTGTAAATAGATAAGAATGACCGATGGGTTTTTTCGATGATTTTAGTTTACGGCCCTCAGAACCAACAGGAGTTGGAATTTTCGCGCCAAACTTTGGTAAAAGGTATCCAACTGTTTCATCAATAAAATTTGAGCCAGATGGATCCGATCCGATCCGATTTGCGGGGGCCTTACGGCCTGCGATCAGACACGAGGTCCATTCCGCTACCCCCGTGATTCGTCATCTCGGACGTTACCCTGCTTTCACTGCCAGCCACTCCTAGCCATGCTGCTGGGCGCCGGTCACCAGGAGGGCGGCCGGTGTGTCGATGCCATGATGCTGAGTTATGTATACGCAGTGTAAATAGATAAGAATGACCGATGGGTTTTTTCGATGATTTTAGTTTACGGCCCTCAGAACCAACAGGAGTTGGAATTTTCGCGCCAAACTTTGGTAAAAGGTATCCAACTGTTTCATCAATAAAATTTGAGCCAGATGGATCCGATCCGATCCGATTTGCGGGGGCCTTACGGCCTGCGATCAGACACGAGGTCCATTCCGCTACCCCCGTGATTCGTCATCTCGGACGTTACCCTGCTTTCACTGCCAGCCACTCCTAGCCATGCTGCTGGGCGCCGGTCACCAGGAGGGCGGCCGGTGTGTCGATGCCATGATGCTGACAGCTCCCGACGGCCGCCGGTGCCCCATATGCCAGAGGGCTCCCGGCATAGTTTGTTTCTCAGACAGCTTCCGACATCGTAGATCTTCTTCCCAACGCGGCATGCTTTGTGGAGTGGCTTCGGTGCAACGGCAGATCCAGTCGGTTCCCATTTTACCTACTAGCTGTCACCAGCTATCGGTGGTCTGGGTGGAGCTTTGTGCCGACGACCAACTCTTTGCGGCAAGAAACTTGCCGCGCGAGAGGATGAGCGCACGACGTCGCGCACAGTGGCCATACGGCCTAAACCACTACACCAACTGTGCCGGCGAGCCAGTTGGATAAAGAAGTAGTTATCGAGAACGAATCGTTTGAATAAGGCAAAAGTCGATGTGTGTTTATCAATACCAAACCAAAAATGCATAAAAGAGTAGCAATAATGTGCCACTCAGCGGCCGGCCCAGTGTCAATGCGCTGCACCATAATTACCGGAGATAATCAGGCAATCTTGCTTTGCAATTGAACACTTCTTTTAATTATTGTGATGATTGAAGATCTTAGACCAAATATGGAATGAATTGCCGTTGTAGAAAATCACTAAAAATTTTGTTAACGTCATGCTTGCTCCGAAATCAGGTTGCGCTGCAATATTAGCATTTTTGTCAATACGTATGTACTGTATACGTTCGTTCCGTAGTATTAAGACCCGGGGATAACTCTCGCACAAGCAATAGCCTCTAATTACGTTCGTTATCAGCGTCTATTTTCACTTTGTCCGATGATGAGCAAGAGGAACGAATAAATTCTTCATAAGTCCGATGAGCCATTTAGAGCTAAACCAATTGCGTGAATGCGCACTATTCGTAGCTGGCGGACAAATTGCTATTTGCTCCAAAGGTCGTGTCTGATTAATTAGTGGCCAGTAGGACAACAAAGTTTACAGACCGACCGTCTTGCCACCGTTAGTTTGTTTCTGTGTTTCTTTGATTTTCGTCCATTTTCTTCACACAATAAGCACCAATAAATGCGCCCAACTCTGGCTCGAACTCTGCGAAAATACCTAAACTGACTGTTCGTTGGGAGTAGGGTGAGCTCGTCATTATGCTAGGAGCTCTGCTAGATCGACTAAACAATACTGATTTGGAGCCCTGTGAACGACTCTCGACGTTGTCCTGGTTTACCTATGGCTGTACGGGGGTTGGGGGAGTGCTGTGTTTAGTGTTTGGGGTGACCGGCAGTCTCTTCTGTTTCTACCACCTGCTTCTACGCACCAACAAGTCCAGAATGGTTCGCTTCGTGATGTTCCTGTGTTTTTGGGACGTGGCCTTGCTTGTAACCACCTTCGGCTTCTATGGTATGGTAGTATTGGTTCACGGCGGAGTGATGGATGGAAAAATGGTCTACTTTTATATGGTAAGCTAGCTCATACATGTGTTTTGGTGATGATCAAACGTCATTTCTAGGCCTGCTACCCACTGTTGAACATTGCTGTAACTGGAAGCATGTGGATGGTAGTTCTAATTAGCTATGAACGCTATCAAGTAAGACTTGATACTTTGGAGTAGTAAAATTTAACAGCTGTAGCTGTTTAGTGTTTTTATATTTTGACAGAAGAATGGAAAGGAAAATAAATATAGTGTAGTGAAGGAATGGGATAGGCAGAACGCGATGGCACAGGAACGAGAAAGGGAAAGATAACCGGGAAGGGAAGGGAAATTATTGGAAGTATAGGAAATGAAAAGGGAAAAGGAAACGGAAAGGAAATGGGAAGAGGAAGTACAGAGAAGACAGTTGAATCGAAGGAGAGTGGAAGGGAAGTAAAGGGAAGTAAAGGGAAGGGAAGGGAAGGGAAGGGAAGGGAAGGGAAGGGAAGGGAAGGGAAGGGAAGGGAAGGGAAGGGTGGCACAGATTTATCTATTAAAGCGAATCTAAAGTGTCTGCAGGCAGTGGCCTACCCATTCCAACAGCTTGTGCGAGAACACGAGCCAATACGCTGGGTGTGCCTGACCGTATTTCTGGGCGCCATTCTGGTCAACCTACCAACTGCTTTCGAGTTGCATATCGACTACTGCTTTGATTTGACCATCGGACAGGAAATGGAGCTCTTGGTGCTATCTTGGCTGCGCTACAACCGACTCTACTCACTGATCTATCGAGTGATAGTTTACCTGTCCTTCAATGGTCTTGGGCCATTCGCCGCCGTACTTTTGCTCACCTTGATGACGTTGGTTCGTCGGAACATGGCCTACCGAAATCAGCAGCGATTACATGAAAGCATCACGTCACTGCGCTTGGTTTGTGATTGCTTTTGTACTTTGTTGTAGACAGGTTTGTCCCTTTGTGGGGATCTGGATGGGGAGTCTGCACAGGGAAATGCCTAGAGCTCATTTAGAATGAGATCAGACAGCAAAGCGAGTCGCACACAACGATCTTGCTTACGGCAATGATTATAAAGTTTCTGCTCTGCCATACAACACCGACCGCAATGAACATCGCTGAGTTCATAGATCAGAACCTACTGCGCACTTTCATGTTCTCCCAGCTGGCCGACATCAACAACTTGCTGGTCATCCTGCACAGGTACATTTATTCATCTATTTCTATTTCTTTGCCAGCTATATTCCATCCTCGCATTAGCGCAACCAACTGGCTTATCTTCTGCCGCTGGAGGAAGGATGCAGTTGCGTCAAGCAACAGGGCCACCGACCGAGCAAGAGCTACTGAAGACGAGGTCCGAAACGTCTGTACACTCTGGTACAAAACAATCAATCGTGCCAGCGACAGTGACCAGCTGGAACTAGTAGCCAAGGGTTGTAGCGCCGACAATGAACAGACCTTTAAAAGTAGCCCCGAAGTGGCTGCCGCACCTGCTGCTGGTACGTAGTAAACAGAACATACACGCAGCACGTCATAAGCCAAAAGAGGGTCGGGATGGGAGTCAGAGCTGAGATTTTGTGGGGTTTTAGAGTACTAATCGATATTCTCAGCTCAAACACAGGCATTTTCAGCAATTGACCCAAAACTTGTGTCCCAGAAAAATCGGAAAGGGATTTTCAGTTCTGGGGTGCTGGCCTAGTCTAGTCGGTAGGGTCTGTTGCATGTATGCTAAAGTGTGCTAATCAGATAGTACAGATACGCAAACTTGTTTAGAACGTCGCAGTGTGAGGCTGTTTATGGGCAAGCGATCGCTGAAATCCTACTCATCTGTTAATAATCCCTGCAGCTCGGCTGCAACAACCGCCGAGACAACAGATCCGCTGGTGGTGGTGTTGGAGCGTGTATTGCGTCAGCTGTCTAATGGAGAAGACCAGGATTTTGTGCGAAGAATGCTTCAAGAAGATCTGCAACAAATGACTGATCACAGTGAACAGCGCGCCACTATGCAGCGGAAACTGCTGGGAAGACTATTGGCGAAAACAAGCAATGGGAAAGAGAGACAGCAAGTGTTCAAGTTGATGGCGTACTTGCTGGACACTAGCGAAGAAGCTGCTGATACTGGGGCCACCAGAAGATGTCCCTCTAAGATGGAACTGTTGTGAACAAACAGCTGATAAGACAAGAAACACTTTTAGTCACTTCTGATACTTTGCATGTTCAGTAGAAGTGTTCCGATTTATTCCGAAATTTGACAATATTCGACATCGATATCGATATTTATAGTCATACATGTAACATGGGGGTCTGCCCCCCACCCGGGTTAGGCCAGCCCCCCCCCGGATGGGGACCTTCCCCTACCCGAGACGATTTTTCTGCCCCCCCCTCTGATTTTTCTCTCAAGTAATTTTTTGAGCAAATTTTTGCGATTTTTTGCAATTTCAGACAAAAATTCCCAAAATCGCCTGTAAAACAGCACTTTTTAGCTGTATTTCAGCCAAAATTAGCGATTTTTGACGATTTTTAGCCCTAAAATTGCGATTTTTTCTATTGTTGAACGTTTTTAGTGCCCAACCCCCTCCCAAAATTTTGGCTCAGACCCCTAGGCCGACGCCAGACCCGCCAACCCCCCTCCCCTTCGGCGCATGACCTGTTACATGTACGTTTATAGTTAAGAAAGAAAATCTGAAAATCTCACTGTTATCAGTCAAGCATTCATGCAATCAGCGACCTTATATCCATTTGGTAGAGAATAGCAAAAACGTAGTGGCCCTTCTGAAGCCCTTCAATGAAATGGTTGACCACTCTGACCGCCGCAAATTCAGGAGTTTTTTTGGAAGAATTTGTGTACTGAAGATTACGATAAAAGTAGGCCTACCCTACATTAGACATAAATGGGCTCAGACAGACTAGCTTATTTTAATCCATTTAGTGATAAATAAGCCAAAAACCTTGGTTTTAGTAAAATAATATCGGACTGTTTGCGTAAAATCCGCTCAAACCACACATAAGCTGGCGTTATCCACAGGATTTGAAAACTTACCATCCCCTCAGCCGAAATGCTAGCTCACGTCTGCTTCTGCCCTCCTGCTTCAAGTGTGCGGAGTGAGTGGTGTATTGGCAAGTTCGTGTTGCCCACCAGTGGGTGTGTAGATGGCCGATGAGTGGCGGCTATGGCAGAGAGAAGTCGGACCAGTAGATGAATATCTTTACCGGCGCACAACAGTAAAATAATACAGCGCCTAGGCAATCGTAATACCACACGTAGGCAAGCACGATAGCAGACTGACCCACTATAATAGCGCAGGCGGCGCTTCCAGTTTACAACGCAGGCGCAATCACAGATAAGAGCAGTATTCTAATTGTGCGCCTGCTAACGGCATGTATCACACCTACGCTATACACTACGGTGTATGGCCGACATATCAACCACCCCTCCTCCTATTGAGCGAAGAGTGCTAGGGCAGTCAAGGAGTGTAGCGTTCTGGAGGACGCCCTTTGTTCTGACGTTGAGAGCGCCACACTGGTTCTTCCCGATTGATGCCCCTGGGTTGAGCGGCCCGTGGCTGAGCGGTAGCGGCTGGAGGAGCGACTGGGTCATGGAAAATGTCGGCAGGTTGTTGAGGTGGCTCCTCAAACACTCGACGCATTCTTCGTGCATTCCACAACTGTCCATCTGACAGCTTGTACATCCAGTCCCCCAGCACTTGTATGACAGTGAGTGGCTTGGACCATGGACTTCGGCCCTTGGGTGTGTGAGGTCTTCTGACTCGAACCCTTTGACCCACTCTGTAGGGACCACGTCTGTCGATTGGAGAATGTTGTAGCACATCTTGTAGATCGCCAGGTGTCTCCAGACCTGGTCGTTCACCTCTTTCCTTTCCTCCCTCCTTTTTCGAGCCTGAACAATTTGGAATGGCAAGCGAGCAGGGCGCCCCAGGAAAAGCTCGCTAGGACTCTTCTGATCAGGCTGAGAAGAGGTAGCACGGAAATGAGCCAGCAGATCGATCAGACCTTTGTAGAATGGCAAATTCGCAGCAGTGAAGGTTTGTACACCATGCTTGATGTAGCGATTGAATGACTCAACGAAAGAATTCTGCTGTGGAGTGTAGACCGGTGTCATCTCATGCAGAATGTCTCTCTGATGCACAAAATCGGCGAACTGATGGCTAGCAAACTGCGGCCCATTGTCTGAGATGATCTTCGATGGATTCCCATAGCGTGAGAACAACTCTGCAAGCCATCGAGTGATGCTAGCAGTAGTGATGTTGTCAGTGCTCAGAATCTCCGGGAATCGGCTGTAATTATCCACAACTACAGCAAGGTACCGTTGATGTGCAGGAGCATTCTCAAATGGCCCCGTGATGTCGATACTGATCTCCTCCCATGGCTTGTCAGGCACATGGAGGTGCATGGTAGGCATCTGCAGCTTGGGAGTAGACTTCGCAGAGTCCTGGCATGGGACACAGTGCTTGACGAACAGTTCCATCTCTGAGTCCATGCCTGGCCACCAGTAGGTTTCACGCAGCTTGCGCTTGAATCGCACGATGCCAGGGTGTCCTGTGTGAGCCAGTTTGAGCAAACATCGGCGCAGTGAGGCAGGAACAACCAAACGTTGCTCTACTCCTCTGGTGAGACAGCAACCAAAAGCTATCTGAAGGTCCTGACGCAGCTTGTAGTAAGGTTGCAAATCAGGAGGGACTTTCTGGCGTGATTGTGGCCAACCATGTTGAACAAACTTGTAGACTTGCTGTAGTACTGGGTCTTCCTTGGTGTGCTTGCAGAACACAGCAACTGACAAACCATCCGCAGTGACCTGTGCCACTCGGATGGCCCCAGCATCAGGGTGTCCGATTCTGGAAAGAGCATCTGGACCAACATTGTCCTGACCATTGACATGCTGCACAGTGTAGTCAAATTCGGCCAGCCTTTCCAGCCAGCGACCAAATTTTGATGATTTGCGTCTGTCCGGACAAGCAGTGAGCAGAGATTTCAGAGCTGAGTGGTCAGTGCGTAGAGTGAAATGACGACCAAGTAGAAACTTCTCCCAGTACTCACAGAAGTACATGGCTGCATAGGCTTCTCGCTCATTCGCAGCCCAGTTGCGTTTGGTTGCATCTAGTGTGTGGTGTCCAAATGCGATTGGAGTCTCCTTGCCGTTTTGCAGTTGAGATAGCACACCACCAATGCCAACCAATGAGGCGTCAGTAGAAAGGAATGTTGGGCTATCGGGATCAAAGATACCCAACTTCAGATCTTGCCGAACCATCATCTTCAGCTTGTCAAATGACCGTTGACATTGTTCCGTCCATTGGAACTTGACTTTTGCCCTGGTCAAAGCTTGGAGCGGTTCTGCCAAATCGGCAAACTTCGGCAAGAAGTCTGAGTAGTAGTTGAGCATGCCCAGGAAACTCAACACCTCTTTTGTAGTTTTAGGCGTGGGCATCTCTGTGATGGGCTGTAGGTTCTTCGGATCTGGCTTCAGACTGCCAGAACTGATGATGTGACCCAGGAAAGTGACTGACTGCACTGCAATGACACATTTGTCCATGTTCAGCCTGAGATTGACTTCATCCAGACGCTGAAGAACTGCCCGTAAATTGGCATCGTGTTCCTCTCTGGTCACACCATAGATGAGGATGTCATCAATGTAGGAATCACAGTTTGTCAACCCAGCCAGTGTCTGCGAGACAAGTTGCTGGAAAACTGCGGCAGAATCCTTCAGGCCCATTGGGAGCTTGCAGTATGCGTACATCCCCTTTGGCGTGATAGTAGTAGTGAGCAAGCTGCTCTCCTCATCTAGATCAACGTTGTAGTAGCCCTTGCGAAGGTCCAGCTTGGAATACCACTTTGCCTTGCACAGCTTTGTGTACAGATCCCGAATGTTTGGCAAAGGGTAGCGCACAGGTTCCACAATCTGATTCAGCTTGGAGAGGTCTGTGGTGATTCGCACTCCACCATTGGGTTTGTCCACAGTCACCATTCCATTGATGACTTTTGACCGGTCGACCTTGCGCCAAATTCCCTGTTCCACCATTGAATCGATCTCTTCCAACGTCTTGGAGAGTCGATAGAGCGGGATGCTCCGCAACTTGCAGGGCGGTGGTAGTTTGGCATCTGGCACCAGCTGAATCTTGTGCTTGAAATCGGGAAACTGTCCGATGTCATCCCTGGTGAGGTTCTTGCACTCCTGCAGCAAATGAGCAAGACCTGCCTTGTCCCAGGTAGATTGCTGTGGAACATTGACCATCAGAGCATGAATAGCCTCCTGTCCTGCTGTATGCATAGGAATTTCTTGAGACCGAGCCTCTGAGGTAGCAGTAGAATTGTCAGCCTCCATTGACTGAACTAAGCAGGTGTGCTGGTCAGCCTGTACTGACTGCACTGAGCAGGTGCGTCCATCTAACACCATGTGTAGAGCTGTAATCGTGTCTCTTCCTATCACTGCACCGAAGAGAGTAGGAAGTATGAATACATTGATTGTAGCAGCCCGACCATTGTATGCGACTGTGGCAGGAAACTGAACACCAGCGCCAGGAATCTTTGACCCGTCAAAATTCGTCAAAGTCTGCTGCACTTTCTGCAGAGGTGTGCCACCGAAATGTCGCTTGTAGATGCCCCAAGTGATGCCAGTAATATCTGAACAGCTGTCGGTGCTAGCAGTGACAGAAGTACTCCTTCCATCTGCTGTAGTGATTTGTACTGTACTCGAAAAGCCCTGTCCAGTAGGACTATCAACAGCACAAACTCGGTGTTGCTGTCCAGAAGCACGCACCTTGATGGTGCTTGTAGTAGTTTGACCCCGATTTGGTCCCTTGGCACCCTTCTTCTTGGACCTGCAGCATTTCTCGAAATGGTTCGCCTTGCCGCAGTAGGAACACTGTTTTCCTTTGGCAGGACAGTCTGCAGAACCAAATCGATGTGTCGGACTGTTGCACCCAAAGCAACGTTTGTCATTTTGCTGAGGAGGTCGGTGAGTCTGCGAGTGTGGTTGTTTGCCCTTCTGTGGAGACTTCTGTTGCTGCTGAGCTCTGGCAACCCTTACAGAGCTTGAGAGTTGTATTTTGGCTGCGTCCTGTCTAGAGCTCTCATCTGCTTGCGCAATTGTTTTGAAGTCCTCCAAATTGACACGATTCAGAGCTAGAATCTTCTGCTGTGTGTCCTTGTTGTACAGTCCTTGCGTGAACTGTGTAGCCAGCAAGTAGTTGACTAGCTCGGTGCGCTGAATGAAGCCCTGGGCATTTGCTGTTGGCAGTGTGATCTCTTCCAGCAAACTCTGTAGAGCTAGGAGGTACTCGTTGACTGTCTCATGCGCTGATTGCTTCCTGCATCCAAAGTCAAAGTGAGCCCTCACTGGATTGGCTGGATGATGGAAAACTGACTTGGCGGCTTCCAAGTAGACAGCAAATGTTGACCCGGCTGTATTCTTCCCCACTGGATGTGCACTGAATTGTCGCTGTCCCTCTATGCCGAGTAGGTTGTACAACAGCATGTTCTTCTGCACATCTGTGAGTTTCAGCGTCTGTGGCAGGCACGCATCGGTTAGAGCCAGGTAGTTGTTGAACTGCACCAACCACTGTCCCCAAGACAGCGGAGGTGTGTCGCCCTTTGTTGTCCGAAACTTTTCCGGAAGAGGAACTTGGAACTTCTGCACTTGTTCTGCCATCTCCCAGTGTTTTTGTGTAGTAGCCCACACTACATACACAAAATGATGTGAAGTTGACACGGCGCAGAAACCATGTAGTTGGCCTGTATCACCAATGATAGAGACACAACTGAGAAGGACACCTGAGGCGCAGAAACCATGCAGTTGGCCTGTATCACCAATGATAGAGACGCAACTGAGAAGAACACCTGACAGTCACCGATAGCGAGCGGCTCTTCGTTAGCAGAAGGAAAATTTTCTTCTCCACCAATGCCCGAGTGAATGACCGACCGCGTCGCCAGTTGGTTCTTCTCCACCGATGCTCGCGTGAATGACCAACCGCGTCGCTAGTTAATTCTTCTCCGACCGACCGGCGTCGCCAGTTGGTGTATTGGCAAGTTTGTGTTGCCCACCAGTGAGTGTGTAGATGGCCGATGAGTGGCGGCTATGGCAGAGAGAAGTCGGACCAGTAGATGAATATCTTTACCGGCGCACAACAGTAAAATAATACAGCGCCTAGGCAATCGTAATACCACACGTAGGCAGGCACGATAGCAGACTGACCCACTATAATAGCGCAGGCGGCGCTTCCAGTTTACAACGCAGGCGCAATCACAGATAAGAGCAGTATTCTAATTGTGCGCCTGCTAACGGCATGTATCACACCTACGCTATACACTACGGTGTATGGCCGACATATCAGTGAGCAGCTCTTCAGTGTTGCTGCAGAGATTTCTAAACCTAAGCGTCGCCGTTTGGAAGTTGAGAATGCCAAGTAATTCACGCTTCTGAGCTATTATGCCACTGTTAGGTTTGGCTACACCATCGATTACTGAGTTGTCTAGGAAAAACCGTTTTTACTGTTCCAGAGAGATAAACTTCTGCGTCTGTGGCGTAGTGGTGAGCAATGTCGGCTCCCATGCGGTCAACGCATGACACATAGTGGGGTTCGTCCCCGAGTGGTGATTGCCTTGCATGTGGCCCTTCGGGGTTAGTACTGCTACATTGTAATTGTGGTGTACATGTGCATTGTAATAAAGTTTTTTTTAAACTTTGTGTAAATTTTGTTTTTTCCTTCTTTTCTACATGAAAATATCGATATTGGAAAAAGGGTCGATATATCGATATATCGTCGGAACCCTACAGCCATACATGTGGTTATTTACTATTTCCACCACTAGCACTTCTATTGGCGGCTAGGGGGCTTGGCTGGCCGTTCTAGCTAGGGGGTAGCCCCCAAGCTCCTCCTACTGTAGTACATTGATGGCTGTGAGTGATTAGACAGTAGTTTGATGATTACATGTGTGTGTTCTTTGTTTGTGCAGACCAAACTCTAGATACGGTGGCTACAAGTGAGCAGTGGACAAAAGAGATATAGCAACAGTAATGCGACAGTTAATGTAAGGTCAGAATGGTTTATCTTCACACTCTGCAGTCCAGATCCAGCCCGTCCGGCAGCGACTTGCAAGCAGTGGAGCTGCCGAGTGATGAGAGTCGAGTGGCGCCAGTGGAGCGTCTGGCGTACCTATTTCCCCGTTTGGTTTGCTGTGACAGTTCTCCGAGGGTCATTTTTCGAGGGTCCATGTTCGAGTAGAACTCACTCATACTGCTGGTCTGATCTGTGAAGACGCGCTTTGACCGAATCACCAGCACTTGAGCCACCACCCCCAGGATGAACAGCTCAGCCAGCACTGGCAGAAATCGTTGGTAGACCCAGTGGGAGTAGCCCAAATGCTCGAACCAGACCACCGCACACGAGCCAAAGAGTAGAAGAAACAGGTTGATGGTGGTGCGGATGACCAGGTAGCCCAAGTAGCAGCCGACTTGCTGGCTGACAATCGCTGAGCAGAGGATCAGCATGACTGGTGTGTGAAAGAGGATCACTATGATGGCTGATATCAACTCGGCCGATTCCTGAAGGGACAGCAGCAAATCTCAAATTCAGATTCACTGTTACAAATCTTGCAAACTTGTTTCATTGGCAACTGCAAGACATGGCCCCTACCCTCAGACTCAAGAATTTTTTGGAACAATTTTACATAGAATCAACACCTCAGGAGTGAAAAATAGAATTCCGTCTCCCCTCAGCAACCATCAAGTCCCTTGAGTAGTGAACACAAGTGACTTTTGCAAAGCAGAAAAGGACTTACAGTAAATCCTATCGAACTCTTTACCAGATGGTCGAGACAAATGCCACAATAGGCACTTTCCAGCATAAATGCTGCTCCAATGCCCACCCACTCCCTTTTGAGCATCTCTGATGAGCGGCTAGTTTTCGAGAGACGGCCACAAGAAGAACTCATGAAGCCAATAAGAAGGGAGCGTGCTACAAGGCGCACAAACACAAAACCCTTAAGAGCGGCTTTTGACCGAGCGCTAAGTAGTCATTTGCGTCATGAGATGTCGAAACAATCAGCGCGGCAAAATTTAATGGACACTACATGTGACTATCAATCAACTCAAAGATCGATCTTGGCCAGGCAGAGCGGACAGACAGACTGACAGGTTCACTGCAACTGGTAGGGGGCGGAACTTTTGCGAAATTCATCCTCTTCTTCGTTCTTGCAGCAGCAACAAAGAAATCTCTTGATAAGCCTGCGTGCCTTCTTGTTTCCGACAGTGTGAAAAATCATCAACAGAATTCCTAGAACTACATTTAGGATAGAGGCAATGGTGTAGTAGGACAAGAGGGTTTTGTCCACTGCAAAAAAGCCAAACATCCATGCAGCGCAGCTAACTGGGATGATCAAGATGGCTGCCTGAGAGTTGGCCACTGCTGAGAGACGCTTCTCTTCATTTGAGCTCAACTGAGGAAATTCGCGCATGCCAGTAGCTTCCGACATTACAATCGAAACGCAAGTTATCAGAAGGATCGGAAACACTTCTATGTAAAAGTTGGTGCCACTCGCATTCAACCAACAGGTGGTGTCATGGACATAGGCATCTAAGGAAAATATGGTCGTAAGACCCACGGGAATGACTGGAAAAATAAATCCAACCAAAAACAAGCCCAGCCTGTTGACCAGAGGTTGCTGCACCACAACGTGGGTGTAGTAGGTGTAATTGTGGACTGCCTCTAAGAAAATAAAGGTGAAATGAACAAGAAATAAATAGTGCAGAAGCACTGCGATCAGCTTGCAATTAGATGCACTCATCTTCGGTGGGTTTCCACTCGCCTCTTCATTGCAGAATGCAGCGGTGTCAAGAACAGTTGGGGCGCGGCAAAACAATATCAACACGTGTGCAGTGAAGAGGGAGATTTCCTGGCTCAAGTGCAGAATTCTCTCAGTTGAGAAGTCAAACAACAAAGCAAAGATCATAATCAAGACGCCTGTCATGGTCAGAATGTAGGTGCTGCAGATCGACTGAGTTGTCATCATTGCCACCCGCTGTTGCCTCTCAGCTTCGCTCTGAATCGGACACGTCGTCAGAGGTGTTTCACATGTGGCACCATCGAATGACTTGAGGCAGGAACAGTTGAAGCCAAAGTCGCCCATGTCTTTACACGTGCCACGATTCATGCATGGGTTAGAGTCACAGTCACTGACATAATGTTGACATTGATCGCCAGAGTACTTTCGAAGACAGTCGCACTGGAACCGATTTTGCCCCATTTTGTCAGCGCAAGTGCCTCCATTTTCACATGGATTAGGATAACAGTCGCTGGCAAGAGTTGCTTGGCATCTATCTCCTTTCCAACCAGTGTCACATGAGCAGGAATAGGCTGGAGGGTTATGATCTTTGTGAAAAGTGCAACTGCCGTGAATGCAGGGGTTTGACAGGCAAGCATCACGACTCTGACAAAACTGGCCAAAATAATTAGAATCGCAATTGCATTTTGCTGACATACTGCCAGTTCCTCCAGTCCCAGACACCAATGAACAAGTTCCATGACCATTGCAGGTTGTTTCAGTGCAAACATCTACATTTTTAGCCTCACAATTCCTCCCACTGTATCCTGTAGCTGAACAGTCACAGCTGTAATCACTGTCTCCTAGAGCCCACTTGCATTTGCCTCCATTCTTGCATGGATCTGCTGAACACAGATTCAGTTGATCACAGTTTTTGCCTTCGTGATTGGTGCCCAAGCAGTCACAGTTGTAATCACCATCTCCTAGACTCCATGTGCATTTGCCACCATTCTTGCATGGATCTGCTGAACACGGATTCAGTTGATCACAGTTTTTGCCTTCGTGATTGGTGCCCGAGCAATCACAGCTGTAATCACCATTTCCTAGACTCCATGTGCATTGGCCACCATTCTTGCATGGATCTGCTGAACACAGATTCAGTTGATCACAGTTCTTGCCTTCGTGATTGGTGCCCGAGCAATCACAGCTGTAATCACCATCTCCTAGACTCCATGTGCATCTGCCACCGTTCTTGCATGGACCTGCTGAACACAGATTCAGTTGATCACAGTTCTTGCCTTCGTGATTGGTGCCCGAGCAGTCACAGCTGTAATCACCATCTCCTAGACTCCATGTGCATCTGGCACCATTCTTGCATGGATCTGCTGAACACAGATTCAGTTGATCACAGTTCTTGCCTTCGTGATTGGTGCCTGAGCAATCACAGCTGTAATCACCATCTCCTAGACTCCATGTGCATCTGCCATTATTCTTGCATGGATCTGCTGAACACAGATTCAGTTGATCACAGTTCTTGCCTTCGTGATTGGTGCCCGAGCAGTCACAGCTGTAATCAGCATCTCCTAGACTCCATGTGCATCTGCCACCATTCTTGCATGGATCTGCTGAACACAGATTCAGTTGATCACAGTTTTTGCCTTCATGATTGGTGCCCGAGCAGTCACAGCTGTAATCACCATCTCCTAGACTCCATGTGCATCTGCCACCATTCTTGCATGGATCTGCTGAACACAGATTCAGTTGATCACAGTTCTTGCCTTCGTGATTGGTGCCCGAGCAGTCACAGCTGTAATCACCATCTCCTAGACTCCATGTGCATCTGCCACCATTGTTGCATGGATCTGCTGAACACAGATTCAGTTGATCACAGTTTTTGCCTTCATGATTGGTGCCCGAGCAGTCACAGCTGTAATCACCATCTCCTAGACTCCATGTGCATCTGCCACCATTCTTGCATGGATCTGCTGAACACAGATTCAGTTGATCACAGTTCTTGCCTTCGTGATTGGTGCCCGAGCAATCACAGCTGTAATCACCATCTCCTAGACTCCATGTGCATCTGCCACCATTCTTGCATGGATCTGCTGAACACAGATTCAGTTGATCACAGTTCTTGCCTTCGTGATTGGTGCCCGAGCAGTCACAGCTGTAATCACCATCTCCTAGACTCCATGTGCATCTGCCACCATTCTTGCATGGATCTGCTGAACACAGATTCAGTTGATCACAGTTCTTGCCTTCGTGATTGGTGCCCGAGCAATCACAGCTGTAATCACCATCTCCTAGACTCCATGTGCATCTGCCACCGTTCTTGCATGGATCTGCTGAACACAGATTCAGTTGATCACAGTTTTTGCCTTCGTGATTGGTGCCCGAGCAGTCACAGCTGTAATCACCATCTCCTAGACTCCATGTGCATCTGCCACCATTCTTGCATGGATCTGCTGAACACAGATTCAGTTGATCACAGTTCTTGCCTTCGTGATTGGTGCCCGAGCAGTCACAGCTGTAATCACCATCTCCAAGACTCCATGTGCATCTGCCACCGTTCTTGCATGGATCTGCTGAACACAGATTCAGTTGATCACAGTTCTTGCCTTCGTGATTGGTGCCCGAGCAGTCACAGCTGTAATCACCATCTCCAAGACTCCATGTGCATCTGCCACCATTCTTGCATGGATCTGCTGAACACAGATTCAGTTGATCACAGTTTTTGCCTTCATGATTGGTGCCCGAGCAGTCACAGCTGTAATCACCATCTCCTAGACTCCATGTGCATCTGCCACCATTCTTGCATGGATCTGCTGAACACAGATTCAGTTGATCACAGTTCTTGCCTTCGTGATTGGTGCCCGAGCAGTCACAGCTGTAATCACCATCTCCAAGACTCCATGTGCATCTGCCACCATTCTTGCATGGATCTGCTGAACACAGATTCAGTTGATCACAGTTCTTGCCTTCGTGATTGGTGCCTGAGCAGTCACAGCTGTAATCACCATCTCCAAGACTCCATGTGCATCTGCCACCATTCTTGCATGGATCTGCTGAACACAGATTCAGTTGATCACAGTTCTTGCCTTCGTGATTGGTGCCCGAGCAGTCACAGCTGTAATCACCATCTCCTAGACTCCATGTGCATCTGCCACCATTCTTGCATGGATCTGCTGAACACAGATTCAGTTGATCACAGTTCTTGCCTTCGTGATTGGTGCCCGAGCAGTCACAGCTGTAATCACCATCTCCAAGACTCCATGTGCATCTGCCACCATTCTTGCATGGATCTGCTGAACACAGATTCAGTTGATCACAGTTCTTGCCTTCGTGATTGGTGCCCGAGCAGTCACAGCTGTAATCACCATCTCCTAGACTCCATGTGCATCTGCCACCATTCTTGCATGGATCTGCTGAACACAGATTCAGTTGATCACAGTTCTTGCCTTCGTGATTGGTGCCCGAGCAGTCACAGCTGTAATCACCATCTCCAAGACTCCATGTGCATCTGCCACCATTCTTGCATGGATCTGCTGAACACAGATTCAGTTGATCACAGTTCTTGCCTTCGTGATTGGTGCCTGAGCAGTCACAGCTGTAATCACCATCTCCAAGACTCCATGTGCATCTGCCACCATTCTTGCATGGATCTGCTGAACACAGATTCAGTTGATCACAGTTCTTGCCTTCGTGATTGGTGCCCGAGCAGTCACAGCTGTAATCACCATCTCCTAGACTCCATGTGCATCTGCCACCATTCTTGCATGGATCTGCTGAACACAGATTCAGTTGATCACAGTTCTTGCCTTCGTGATTGGTGCCCGAGCAATCACAGCTGTAATCACCATCTCCTAGACTCCATGTGCATCTGCCACCATTCTTGCATGGGTCTGCTGAACACAGATTCAGTTGATCACAGTTCTTGCCTTCGTGATTGGTGCCCGAGCAGTCACAGCTGTAATCACCATCTCCTAGACTCCATGTGCATCTGCCACCATTCTTGCAGGGATCCGCTGAACACAGATTCAGTTGATCACAGTTCTTGCCTTCGTGATTGGTGCCCGAGCAGTCACAGCTGTAATCACCATCTCCTAGACTCCATGTGCATCTGCCACCATTCTTGCATGGGTCTGCTGAACACAGATTCAGTTGATCACAGTTTTTGCCTTCGTGATTGGTGCCCGAGCAATCACAGCTGTAATCACCATCTCCTAGACTCCATGTGCATCTGCCGCCATTCTGACAAGGTGTCAGGGAACATCTGTTCAGCTGGTCACAGTTCTTGCCTTCATAGTTGGTGCCCGAGCAGTCACAGTTGTAATCACTGTCTCCTAGACTCCATGTACATTTTCCACCATTCTGACAAGGTGTCAGGGAACATCTGTTGAGCTGGTCACAGTTCTTGCCTTCGTAGTTGGTGCCCGAGCAGTCACAGTTGTAATCACTGTCTCCTAGACTCCATGTACATTTTCCACCATTCTGACAAGGTGTCAGGGAACATCTGTTGAGCTGGTCACAGTTCTTGCCTTCGTAGTTGGTGCCCGAGCAGTCACAGTTGTAATCACTGTCTCCTAGACTCCATGTACATTTTCCACCATTCTGACAAGGTGTTAGGGAACATCTGTTCAGCTGGTCACAGTTCTTGCCTTCGTAGTTGGTGCCCGAGCAGTCACAGTTGTAATCACTGTCTCCTAGACTCCATGTACATTTTCCACCATTCTGACAAGGTGTTAGGGAACATCTGTTCAGCTGGTCACAGTTCTTGCCTTCGTAGTTGGTGCCCGAGCAGTCACAGTTGTAATCACTGTCTCCTAGACTCCATGTACATTTTCCACCATTCTGACAAGGTGTCAGGGAACATCTGTTGAGCTGGTTACAGTTCTTGCCTTCGTAGTTGGTGCCCGAGCAGTCACAGTTGTAATCACTGTCGCCTAGACTCCATGTACATTTTCCACCATTCTGGCAAGGTGTCAGGGAACATCTGTTCAGCTGGTCACAGTTCATTCCTTCATAGTTAGTCGCCGAGCAGTCACACATGTAAAACGGGTCACCAGGGAACCAAGTACAGCTACCACCATTCTTGCAAGGCTCTGCAGCACACAAGTTCAACTCCTCACAGGTGGCACCAACATAGTCTGTGCTTGAACAGTCACAGTTGAATGTCGTCTCACCATCTGTCCACCCACAGGCTCCACCATTCTTGCAAGGGCTGCTGTGACATGGGTCATACTTTTCACAGTTGTCTCCATAGTACTGCTTGGTACACTGACACGAATACTGTTGAGGATCTGTTCCGACATTGGTGCACGAGCCACTATGCTGACAAGGATTGGAGTCGCAGGGTTTGGCCATGCAGTCTGAACTTTGCAGTTCACACAGAAACAGTTCGGTATGACCGCCGTCACCAGATTTCCCAATAGATCTCGCTTCAATTCGGGGAGGTCTCTCATCGAAGTCTACAGTGAATGCAGAACTTTCACTGCGGTCTTTCAATTGGTATCCAACGTCTTTATTCCACTTCTCCCTGAGACGCGTCTGCACGTTTCTAAATCCCTTTCGTGCTTCCGAACACCACCAAAAATCAGAGAGCTCTTTTCCTGAACGTTGCCCTGACTCATGAAATGTCCTAGCTCCTAAATGAGCATTGCCTGTCCCAAAAGTGGTTAGCTGACCGAAGCAAATGTACTGTACCTATCCAAAATTTTTCGTCGTACACAGCTCCATTGAAATTGTCCATGAGAAAATGCCAGCTTGCATCATCAAGAATGTTGAATAAGCGACCACTCAACGCACTGTCCCTGAATGCAAGGGCTTTGTTTCTACAGTAGGACTGAGCGGACGCCCAGGTCTTCTCGTTTGCTTGATAGGCAATCACACATTTAGCGGCTGGTTCGAAAAATCTTGAGATGCCGCCATAGACATTGTTCGTGCATCTCTGTCTTGGAGCTGTAACTGGTAATGCAATGAAAATTGACTCGAGAAGGTAAATTATCATACTTGCACACTGGCCCGACCCTGTCGACGTTGAGTCAGTGCCACCTGAACTTGGGACCGAACCTCCGCTACCTTTGTTTTTGTTTTTGTTTTTGCCGTATGCATTTCCTCTTCTTCCTCCTCTGCCACCTGTGTAAGTATATGTAAGTCAGTAAAGCATGACTGATTAGTTTTTCAAATTTTCTTAGTTTAACATAATACAGTCTGGCACTTAACGCCGTTTATGGCACTGACACCATATATGGTACCTTATATGGTACCACCGCAGGCCCCGAACGAGGGGGTTCCATATATGGTGCCACTAGCCTAGGCCATAACGGCCTGGTACCATATATGGAGTAAACGGCGTTAAGTGCCTCACTGTAATACACTGGCTCACTGTACTTTGTTAACTTTTTTGTAGCAGCTACGCATACCCATTAATTCACAAAAATAGCAAAAAGACAAAAGTTGCGACCGCCGAGAATCGAACTCGGATCGATTGCTTGGAAGGCAACCATGCTGACCTTTACACCACGGTCGCTGACGAAATCAACTCTCAAACTGGATGATTTGTCTTTGATTTCCGATGCCGACTTTACTACAAAATCTCTTTCGTTGTTGTAATGCAAATATGCAACAACAGACATACATGTCATGCAGTAGTATACTACACACCCAACCCCTTTACCCGCCCTCCTCTTGAAACAGTTTAGGGACCTACGTAAAAATATCAGTAGCCGCTCCAGCACTAATTGCGCTCTATCACAAGCTCAATTTCCCCTGGTCACAAAAAGCCTTTCAAAATAACAAAAAAAACAATCTCAGTTCTTCCTTAATGCTCCAACTTTGTTTCCAACAGTTAGGTTCTTGATTTCCTTCCGAATGGCATTTGAAGTAACCAACAAAACATAGGGATTGATGTAGAACGATGCACATATGAAAGCGTCTATGAAGAACAAGTCAGTCGGCAAGCCCATCACCTGACGCACATATGCCACTGATTCCCCTATTAGGACCAAACTCAGCACTCCTCCCTGTAGAGCAAATTTGGCCTCAACAGAATAATTCGAAGGAGCTCCACTTGGAGTGACGATCGAATGAAAGAGAACCTTCAATATGACTCATGCTGCCTGATTAAAAAGAGCAGAAATGGACTAATTAATCTTGCATATTGGTGTACCTTGAGGAGACATAGAAAGTATAGCATGGGAACCATTGTGGCGCAAATTATATCAGTACCAACTGTGATACCACTGTATAGCTGAACAATGGTGCTATTAGGATAGAGCATGGTGAAGTCAGGACGAACCTATAAAGCTACATAGAATAACGACTGATGCAAATTTGGCATGTGCGTTTCTCACCAACATAGCTGGATGCAGAAAGAAGATTGCAGTTACAAAAGTCATAACCCACTGAACTGTGATAAAGATGCCTGTGATACGACCGGTCCACCACTAGAAGCGCAGTATATTTTATTAAAAAATATGTATTTTAGGCAAAAAAAACGATATTTTATGTTGAACTTACACTGCCAGCCTGCAATGGGAAAAGCACGAACAAACTGCGGTTTAAGGCGATAGAGAGTAGTATCAATTCCTCTCCCATGAACGCTGCCGACATGAAGGCTACCTCGATTGTGGTCAGGGCATTTGGAGAAAAAGCAGAGAACAGGTCAACTAGATGGCCAAAGACCATATAGAAGACACACGTAACACAGACAAGTAAATCATTGAGGGTCATTGAGAATAAGAGAGTGAAATATGGAGCCGCGAAAATGTCATTTTGGCTGGTCGAAATTATTCTCAACAGAACCAGATGTAGAGGAATAGTTATAAACATTTGAGTGGTGTGAGGTAAAAGCCAATGACTTCTTGTCATCGCTCACTTGTCTTACGGCTTTCAAGCACCTAACCGCTTTTCTCATCAGTCCATAAATCAGCTGTTTCCCTTGTCTATGTACCCATGACAACCAGTTCAATCTACTAATTCTTGTGAAAGAGCTAATGGATGTCATAAAGTAGTTTACTGACTCAGGAAACAACCACAATACAACAACACTCCGTTGCCTAATAGTGCGCTTGTACAGCTCACACAGTCATGCCTCTGTCATTCCTGACAAGACCGGTTGGACCAGTGCCCAGTTCACTTTTGGCCGGACGACCTGTTACCCGTATGCTGTTTTTTATCACTTCAACCCTGTTTTTAACGAACAGCTTCTTGATTTCCATGCGCATTATGCCTGACGTCATCAGCAACACATAGGGGTTGATGTAGAAAGATCCACAGATGAGGAGGTCAATGAAAAACAAATCGGTAGGCAGGCCAAACACCTGGCGCGTGTATGCCACCGATTCGCCTATCAAAACCAAACTCAGCACTCCACCCTGCAGAGCAAACTTTGCCTCCACTGCGTAGTTGGCTGGGGCGCCAGTGGCGGTGCTGAATGAATGATGGAGAACCTTCAATACAAACTCACTTTCAAGACAGACTGAATTAAACGGAAGAATGGATTCGCAACTGCTAGCTACATTGTACAAAAGCTAGCTGCACGACTCAAAGCAGGATGCCATTGAAGGATGAAGTGGCTAGATCTAATCATCGCTGCAACCATTCATAAAACGAACGCAACCCAGCCCAGACATGTAGTTTGGAAGAAACGGGACCCAGACTTGACTTCCTGAGTAAATTCTGTCCCAGCCGGATTCTGAGGGGCACATTTTTGAAACCCTACCCCTACAGTATTTTCGGTCTCTAAACTTGTAAAAACTTTCCAGAGGGCAGGTTCCAGGGACATTAAACATGATTTCGTCTCTGCATTCAGTTTGTTGGTCCCTCCATCCATCCCTCTATTCTATTTGTCCGTCCACCCGCATGTCCCTCCATACATGTAACAGGTCATCCGCCGATGGAGGAGGGGGGGTTGGGGGGTCTGGCGCCGGCCGGGGGGGGGGGGGTCTGGGCCAAAATTTTGGGGGGGGGGGTGGGCACTAAAAAACGCTCAAAAATCGAAAAAATCGCAATTTTTTGGCTAAAAATTGCCAAAAATCGCTAATTTGGGCTGAAATACAGCTAAAAAGTGCTGTTTTGCAGGCGATTTTGGCAATTTTTGTGTGTGAAATTGTAAAAAATTGCAAAAATTTGCTCGAAAATTTACTTGCCAGAAAAATCGGAGGGGGGGTCGGTGAAATCGTCTCGGGGGGGGGGGGGGGTCCCATCCGGGGGGGTCTGGCCTAAGTCGGGTGGGGGCAGACCCCCAGACCCCCCTGTTACATGTACATGTATGTGTCCATCCATTCTGTCTATTCCTCCACTATGTCTCTCCACCTGTCCTTCCCTCCATTGTTCTGTGTCTCTGCCCATCAATTCCCCATTCTATCTGTGGGTCTGACTGTCAGTCTTTGCATTCAGTTTGTTGGTCCCTCCATCCGTCCCTCTATTCTATTTGTCAGTCCACCTGCATGCCCCTCCATTCTGTCCATACCTCCACTATGTCTCTCCATCTACCCGTCCCTCCATTCTCCTGTGTCTCTGCCCATCAGTTCCCCCGTTCTCTCTGTGGGTCTGACTGTCAGTCTCTGCATTCAGTTTGTTGGTCCCTCCATCCATCCCTCTATTCTATTTGTTGGTCTACCCGCATGTCCCTCCACTCTGTCTATACCTCCACTATGTCTCTCCATCTGCCCGTCTCTCCATTCTCCTGTGTCTCTGCCCATCAGTTCCCCATTCTATCTGTGGGTCTGACTCTCAGTCTTTGCATTCAGTTTGTTGGTCTTTCCATCTGTCCCTCTATTCTATTTGTCGGTCCACCCGCATGTCCCTCCATTCTGTCTATACCTCCACTATGTCTCTCCATCTGCCCGTCTCTCCATTCTCCTGTGTCTCTGCCCATCAGTTCCCCATTCTATCTGTGGGTCTGACTCTCAGTCTCTGCATTCAGTTTGTTGGTCCTTCCATCTGTCCCTCTATTCTATTTGTTGGTCCAACTGCATGTCCCTCCATTCTGTCTATACCTCCACTATGTATCTCAATCTGCCCATCCCTCCATTCTCCTGTGTCTCTGTCCATCAGTTCCCCATTCTATCTGTGGGTCTGACTGTCGTCTGTCAATTTGTCCCTCTATTCTGTCTGTCCATTAGTCTGTCCTTCTATTCTCCGTGTCTCTCCATCCATAAGACCAAAGATTCTGCCGTTGGGTCGGTCCACCGGTCCCTCCATTCTGTCTGTTGGTCTCTCTCTGTATTTTGGCTGTATACATGTACGTCCATCTCTCTTTTGCGTGTCTTCGTTTGTGTGTCAATTCTGTCTATCCATCCGTTTGTTTGTTACTATGAACTATGCTCTGAGCAAAAACAGTCAGGTTTTTGCCTCAAACCAGTCAGAAGTAAAAATGCGTTATTGTTTGAGGTGCGTTTTGTGGACCATTTGTGGCTCTCTGCTCTACTCGCTTTATCCATTGACGGTCTCTTGATTTCTTCCTGGGATTAACATACCTTGACGATACAAACAGAGTAAAGCAGGGTAACCATGAATGCACAAAAAGCATCCACCAATATTGTTGTCGCGCCATATGTCAGAACAACAGTGCTGTTAGGGTGTGCCATAGTGAAATCGGGATGGACCTATAGAACTCGCAGTATGTTTGCAGCCTACTCCAGTATGTATTATTGTTAAATTACCACCATAGTAGGATGTAGAAAGAAGGTAGCGATTAGGAAAGTCATAAACCATTGAACCGTCACAAAAAAGCTGGTCGTGGATTTGGTCCACCACTAGAACAGAGACAAAAAGCCTTTACTTTGAATGAGTTAGATACTTACGTCCTCAGCCCGCAGTGGGAAGAGAACGAACAAAGTTCTATTGGCGGCAATGAAAAGAAGCATTAGCTCTTCGCCCATGAAAGCGGCTGACAAGAAGCCAACTTCCACTGTGGTGACAGCGTCAGCAGATGAGGTGGAACAGAAACCAAGAACATAACCGAAGAACAAGTAGAGCACGCCGGTAACGCAGACAACTAGGTCATTGAGAGTGAGTGAGAACAAGAGAGTGAAGTAGGGAGCCTTGAAAGTTTCATGTCTGTTCACCCAAATTACTCGCAAGACAGCAAGATGCAATGGGATGGTTACGAGCATTTGAACTGTATGAGGCAAAAGCCAGTGGTTCAGGAGCCTAGACATCATTTTCCAACAATCGAAAGGTTCAGAGGAAGAATTGGCTTTAGATTAGCCTAAAGTCAATCTTCAGTCTGAAGGCAAGAAGAAGGACTTGGTATTGTCGTTAGTCGAAATTGAGACTTAATTAACCCTTATCACCTGCTAGTTTGCCACCCTTGACAACGGCTCAATCATGTGCCTTTGTGAAGAAAGACAATAATAGATATCAGATGACAGACAACGTCAGTCGATTTGTGAAGAAAGAAAGATATCGCTAAACGAGTGAACGGACGTTGATAAAATTCTTCGTCCTGTCAATTATAAGTTAGTTTATTACATCCACATAGCCTGTTAACAAAAGAATAGCATGTCATACAGACAGTACGTTGACTTTTTGTAGTTTGCCTAAGCAAATTCGCATTCTATTTCAGCAATTACTCTACTCAGCAAAATTGAGTTCCAAATTTCTGATAGAGAAACAAAGATTTTCTTTAAATTTCCGAACTGTACGTATTTGTAGTACTGGTATTCATTAAAATCATCAAATTTTGAGTCAACTCAATTCTGCTAGTGTGTTTTATGGCAAACCCAGAAAACAAAGGACCAGCGGGGTTTCGATAGCAGGTACTGGTTTTTCGATCTTATTTTCGAGTACTTCAACCTGAACCTTACACATTGGTGCTTTTGAAAAATCTACTTGAACCTGAACCTAAAATCGAATTTATCTGATACCTGAACCTGGACTTTGATTGAAATTTTGGAATATCTACCAACTATAGTGCCTTCTACATTTCGGTTTCCAACACCTACTTTCTCTTAATTTTGTAAACTTTGTAAACCATTCAGCAACGTAGGTCGATCACAGTTGCCTTCCAGAGCAAACCAAGTTAAAAACAAAGCTTTAAGAGGTCTTCAACACTCAGGAGTATTCATACTACATGTACATACTGCCTGGGCTGGCGAAGGGGTCGGGGGTTCCGTCAGCTAGGGGTCAAGGGGCTTTCGCCCAGAGGGGGTTCAAAATTTCAAAAACTCTAAAACGCCTGAAAATGTGTTTTAGTTAGGGTTCCGACGATATATCGATATCGATATCGAAAAGTCGATATATCGACCCTTTTTCCAATATCGATATCGATATCGATATCGCGATATTTTGCATCGATATTTTCGATATTTTTGGGCGGAAAAGCAGGGAAAAACAAAACTGACACTAAGCTTATTTATCTCTGAAAAAGTAAAAAAGCAATTTTTCCTGGACAACTTAGAAATCGATGGTATAGTCAAATCCTAACAGTGGCATGATAGCTCTCAGATGTCAGACACCTCAATTTCTCGGCATTTCTCAGCTTTCAGACAGCAACGCTTAGGTTTTTAAATGTCTGCAGCAACACTGAAGAGCTGCTCACTCTTACTGTTGCATGCGTATACGCATTACGCATATCATTACGCAAAGTACGCATTGCATTTCAGAATGCGTATACGCATACGCATACGCATTTGAATTTAATTACACAATATTATTACGCATTCTGCCATGCATGCAGACATGGGCTAGCATTTCGGCTGAGAGGTGGTAAATTTTCAAATCCAGAGGGGGTACCGCCGGCTTATGGGTGGTTGAAAGGATGGTAAGCAAAAGGTCCGATTTTTTATGAAAGTCAAGGTTTTTGGCTTATTTGTCATTAAAATAAGTTAAAACACGCTATTCTGTCTGAGCTCATTTATGCCTAATGAGGATGGGGCATCGGCCTGAGGAGTTAACCTTTACATTGAAGGGCTTCAGAAGGGCCACTACCTTTTCTGCGATTCTCTACTTAATTTGATATCAGATCGCCGATTGCATCAGTGCTTGACTGATAAGCAGCGAGAGCAGTTTGCTCTTTCAAATTTCCAGATTTTCTTGCATAACTATAAATATCGATATCGACTAATTTTGATATCGTCGGAACACTAAAGTCCATGTCAAAAAAGAGCGGACTGGCGGTTTTTTGCGAATAACTCCTTATGGGTGCATCGGAGCGCTTTTTGCCTCATAACCAAAGTTGTAGAGTGGCTCGAGCTCGGTACTATGGTGCAACCTAATCTGCGCAACGCGCCATGGTAATGCTAATCTGCGCAACGCAAAAAAATCGGCTTTTCCTGTAGTTGGGATGAACGCGAGTTTTTCAATGAATTATAATCTACAGACCTCGGGGATTTCAAAAATGTATTCATATTTCTTCTAGGTGGAACGGTTCCAGAGTTATACACCATCAAAGTTGGCCGAAAATGCTAAAAATGGCCATTTTTGGCGATTTTCAGATTTCTGGGGGGGGGATTGGAATAACTCTGGACCAACTCAGCCGATCAGGCTGAAATTCATATATATGGTGTAAAATTTAGTTTTACGTCGATTGAGACACATAAGAACCCTGAAAAATTGACCCTGATGCCGTAATCCCGATTTTTTCAACTTTAGGTCATTTGATTTTTTCTCTGGTTGCATATAGTAGTTTAAGCCCTCTACTGTGGCTAAAAATGTACTTTAACGTGTTTTGAATCGATTTCAGTCCATTCTGAAGCCATTCGGATACTGTAGTGTGTGGTCCTGGCACGAAAATAACTTTTTGTCAATTTGCATTGTTCCTGCGGCAAAGAAATGACCTATAGAGTAGGCAGTAAACGTTTTCATGGTCGGGGAATCCATTGCTGACATAACTATAATCACTGGAATACTGTATTTTGAGGTCCCAACACGAAAATTGTTATTTTGCATTTATGCATGCCTGGTGCAAGGAAACGCTCTATAGAGTAGGGAATATAGGTTTTCAGGGGTGGGGAACCTATTTCTGACATAACCGTCATTGCTGGGTTACTGTATTTTGTGGTCCCATCGAGAAAATTGTTATTTTTTTGCAATTTAGGTGTTCCTGTTGCAGGAGAAAGCTAAATATAGTAGGTAATCAAACTTATGAGTTTGTACATTCGTTCCAGGACCACAATATACAGTAATCCAGTAACATTCGCTATGCCCTGAAAAATTTAGTTTTACGTCGATTGAGACACATAAGAACCCTGAAAAATTGACCCTGATACCGTAATCCCGATTTTTTCAACTTTAGGTCATTTGATTTTTTCTCTGGTTGCATATAGTAGTTTAAGCCCTCTACTGTGGTTAAAAATGTACTTTAACGTGTTTTGAATCGATTTCAGTCCATTCTGAAGCCATTCGGATACTGTAGTGTGTGGTCCTGGCACGAAAATAACTTTTTGTCAATTTACATTGTTCCTGCGGCAAAGAAATGACCTATAGAGTAGGCAGTAAAGATTTTCATGGTCAGGGGGAATCCATTGCTGACATAACTATAATCACTGGAATACTGTATTTTTAGGTCGCAACACGAAAATTGTTATTTTGCGTTTATGCATGCCTGGTGCAAGGAAACGCTCTATAGAGTAGGGAATAAAGGTTTTCAGGGGTGGGGAACCTATTTCTGACATAACCGTCATTGCTGGGTTACTGTATTTTGTGGTCCCGACGAGAAAATTGTTATTTTTTGCTATTTGGGTGTTTCTGTTGCAAGGAAACGATGAATTGACAAGCACTAAAGGTTGTCGGCTTCAGCGAATTCATTCAGGGCATAGCGAATGTTACTGGATTACTACTGTATATTGTGGTCCTGGAACGAATGTACAAACTCATAAGTTTGATTACCTACTATATTTAGCTTTCTCCTGCAACAGGAACACCTAAATTGCAAAAAATAACAATTTTCTCGATGGGACCACAAAATACAGTAACCCAGCAATGACGGTTATGTCAGAAATAGGTTCCCCACCCCTGAAAACCTATATTCCCTACTCTATAGAGCGTTTCCTTGCACCAGGCATGCATAAACGCAAAATAACAATTTTCGTGTTGGGACCTCAAAATACAGTATTCCAGTGATTATAGTTATGTCAGCAATGGATGAAACGACCATGAAAACGTTTACTGCCTACTCTATAGGTCATTTCTTTGCCGCAGGAACAATGCAAATTGACAAAAAGTTATTTTCGTGCCAGGACCACACACTACAGTATCCGAATGGCTTCAGAATGGACTGAAATCGATTCAAAACACGTTAAAGTACATTTTTAACCACAGTAGAGGGCTTAAACTACTATATGCAACCAGAGAAAAAATCAAATGACCTAAAGTTGAAAAAATCGGGATTACGGTATCAGGGTCAATTTTTCAGGGTTCTTATGTGTCTCAATCGACGTAAAACTAAATTTTACACCATATATATGAATTTCAGCCTGATCGGCTGAGTTGGTCCAGAGTTATTCCAATCCCCCCCAGAAATCTGAAAATCGCCAAAAATGGCCATTTTTAGCATTTTCGGCCAACTTTGATGGTGTATAACTCTGGAACCGTTCCACCTAGAAGAAATATGAATACATTTTTGAAATCCCCGAGGTCTGTAGATTATAATTCACTGAAAAACTCGCGTTCATCCCAACTACAGGAAAAGCCGATTTTTTTGCGTTGCGCAGATTAGCATTACCATGGCGCGTTGCGCAGATTAGGTTGCACCATAGTACCGAGCTCGAGCCACTCTACAACTTTGGTTATGAGGCAAAAAGCGCTCCGATGCACCCATAAGGAGTTATTCGCAAAAAACCGCCAGTCCGCTCTTTTTTGACATGGACTTTAGTTTTAGTACGTTTTTTTCAGTAAGAAGGCTAAAAATCACCAGTTTAACCTGCCAAATAGCGTTTTAGAGCGAAAAACAAGCACAAAATAACAGAAACGGCTTCACAAACACCGATTTCTCTTGCAATATCGGCAGTAGAAACGCCAAATTCGGTTTTATAGGTTTTTCAAACGAATTTTAAACTAAAATTAGTGATTTCTATTCTATGCAGTTTGTTAGTACGCAAGCGCTACTAGCACTTGTATTTTTCGGTCGTGGGTCCTAAACTGTCTCGGATAGGGGTGAGAGTGGTTTGGCCTCTCCAGCTATAGGGGTAACCACCCTAAACCGCTAGTACATCTATTGGAGTATTACCGTAAAACTTCTAATAACAGCGCTGCGCTACTATTTTTTCGTGTGCTTTTGGGAGCGCTATTATTGGAACGTGCGCATTTATTATTTCAAACCTAGATTGTAGTGATGTAAAAAATTAATTTAATTGTAATTGAAATTCGCATAATTGGCCCGTTTTTAATTTCAATTCAATTAATTTAATTTAATTGAAATTCAAAAGTTGGGCCATAATTTAATTGTAATTTAATTGAAATTCGCCTGGAATTTCAATTATATTTTCAATTATTTCCTGTGGTGAATGTAAGGAAATACGTAAGTATTAGAAAGTATTCGAGTATTAGAGAATGTCTTCAAACAAAAATCTATCTAGGGTTTGTCACCTCTTTATCACTGACCTCGGACGGATGGAGGGTTTGTGCGCGGGCGAGGCCGTAGCCCCTGCGTTAGGCCACACTGCGGGCCCATGCATGCACACCCACATCCTGCCCTTCCTGCGCTGCCTTCACTACTAGCCTACTGTATACTAGCCTAAACACATGCTCGGTGTGAGTCTGGGCGGTCTCAGTGTAGCTGTCCCCGTTCCCGTTTGTCCCAAACGCACAACACGTGTGCTTGCTATTGTAGCTTAGGTGCAACGGCAGCTTCAGACGGTTCCCATTTACTGTACCTACTCGCTGTCACCAGCTTTTGGTGGCTTTGGTTGGGCTTTGTACCAACGACCGACTCTTTGCGGCAAGAAAATTGCCCCACCGAGTGGATGAACGCACGACCACGCGCACAGTGACTTTGCGGCCTAAACCACTACACCAAATGTGCCGGCTTATACTGACCTCACTTTGTTTTGTAATGTTTTATGCTCTGCTTTTTATTTCGTAGTTCATGAAAGTCAAAACAGTGATTTTTAGATGTATGGTGGGATTACACCCCCTTTTTGGCGAACGCACCTAGAAAGTGATGTTGTTAAAAAATGCTGAAAACCTTTAGATTACGTACTGATATATATATAATAAATGAACTAAATGTAAATTTCCCCCAGAATGCTATTTTATGCGTTTTTAAAAGGCAACTTTTTGAAACTTTTCTCGGCCGGTTGAGCAGTACGCTAACCAGGTGTCTCTAAGCTTTTACATGTCACACTGTCACTGTCTTTTAACAGCAAAAATACAACAATTTTCAAAAAATTGAAAAAATAATTGAAAAAAATTGCATAACTGAAATTTTCCAAAGTTCCATAATTTAATTGAAAATATAATTGTAATTGAAAATAATGGAAAACTATTTCAATTAATTTAATTTAATTTAATTGAAATTAAAAACTGAGCCCATAATTTAATTGTAATTGAATTGAAATTCAAATTCCATAATTTTGCATCACTACTAGATTGGCCATCTCAAGTATCCTCATTTTTCTGAAAATACAGGGTATTTTTGTCTTAAACACAAACAATCTTTATATGAGTTTTAGTCTGACTAATGTTTGCAAGCTTAATCAAAGAAAATTGTCTCAAAGGGACAGTATTCTACATTGGAAACACGTACAAAACGTTGATAGTGGTGCGCGCGGGTGCGCTATTATTCTTGGAGCGTGCGCTTTTATTAGAAGTTTTACGGTACTATTAATATTTTGTTAGATCTCAACATTATATTGAGAAATCCCTGATTTAATTGGAGTCTTACCATTGCCGGGTTGGAAGATGCAAAACAGACTAATAATAAGCAACAGCGAAGAAAGAGGCTTCATAAAAGACAACAATTCTATCTACCACAGCAGGTAGTTCAACCTTGTCTCTAACAAACAAACATCTGAAAACGTCCGGACTTGAATTATGCATAACGAGTCCCCACCGGCTTTTGTTTAGCAGCCAAAGAAGCCGGTTTTGTCAATAGAACACGCCTGACTGGCTATCTACGGCTGTTGCGCAAAGGTCAGGGTCGCGCAGAGATTCCCAAGGGCAAATGACGCAATCAGGGGCAGAGGCACGCCAGCCCTCTCAATGACGCAATCGCCGGTCCCTGGGAGGCCCACACACGCAACTCGGCGTTTTTATTGGCATCAAAAGCACCCGCGCGAACAAAAGCGTAGCTCTATACACCCGTAGAATCAAACAAAATCTACACCAATCAATCCTACCATTTGGACGGCCGCTGCTGACTAAAGAGGGTAAAAAAAAGAAGAAAAAGAAGCAGATTTTCACACAACAGACAAGATCGATTACAGTAGTAAAGACTAAAGTGCGCAGAGAAGGGTTCAGAAGCCGCCGACGGTGGTGTGCGGCTTGAGCTCGGCTTTGCTGAATAGGAGATAGTGCAGTTTGGCAGTTTCGGTTTTCAGTACGGCCACTTGGGCGCGAAGTTTCAGGTTTTCCTGCTCCAGAATGGTGGCGCGCAACGCGATTTCTTCCTCTTTATGTCGACGCGAGTCGCGCGAGCGCTTGGCCGCTTCGTTGTTCCGTCGACGGCGCTCCCAGTATTGGTCATCCTGCAAAAAAGTCAACATAAACAAATTCAATTAGTAAGGGATTCGGTCTAGGTATACGTATATGTATTGACACAAGCTGAATCTAATTCTAAGAAATTCTAAATCGGCCTGAAAGTTTTTGAGATACCGTTAATTAAAGTTTTTTATTTAGCTAAAATAACAGATTTTAAAATTCAAATTTCTCTTTAGTCTATGCTCCAATTTGAATGTGCTTTATACCATTAGAATCAGCTAAACAAAAGCTTTCAGGTTACACTTACATTCAGAAAATCTGGCTTAAATTCGTTTTGTAGGGCGCTGTCAAACGCAGACTAGGTAGGTGGTAGGAAGATGTTTAACCAAACCAACCGCCCATACATGTACTAGGGGGGTTGGGGGGGCTACCCCCCCCCCTGCTGGAAAGGCCAACCCCCCCCCCCCCCCCCCCCCCCGAGACAGGTTAAGGGACCCCTCCCCCCGACCAAAAAATACAAGTCGTGGTAGTGGCTCCAGTATTAACAAACTGGGTCAGAAATCACTAATTTTTAGCCTAAAATTCACTTGAAAAGCCTTTGGAAACCGAATTTGGCGTTTCCACTGCTGATATTGAAGAAAAATCGGTGTTTTTGGAAGCTCTTTTTGTCATTTTTTGCTTGTTTTTAGCTTTAAAACGCTATTCGGCAGCTTAAAATAGCGATTTTTAGCGTCCTTTTTGAAAAAAACGTGCTAAAAACGCATTTCTAGGCGTTTTGGAGCTTTTTGAAATTTGGGACCCCCACCTGGGCGAAACCCGCCCTCGACCCCCCACCTGAGGAAACCCCCCCCCCTACCCCCCTCCCCCCAGGTCGGCCCGGAGCCGCCTAACATGTATGCAACCGCCTAACCTTTTGATTATCAGCCACAAGCTTCTGAGGCGACTTTTCCTTTTTCGGCGTCAGTTGACCCATCTCCGGTCGGTTGGTGAGCGAATTTCGGCGTCGACGTTGCAAGGTTGACAGAGCCAAGGAAGCGGTGGGAAGAAAACTGGGGTCTGGAGCCAACCCGGCCATTACGGGGAAACCAAACGCAGACGAAGCCGGACTGAGACTCTCAAACTTCTGGAACAGGGGCGAAATCGGGTGCTGATTTTGGAAGTTCACTTGAGGCGGACTGCAAGTGGAACTCGGGTGCTGAGGTGAGGAACTATTGCTCTCTTCCCCTAAACGGTAAATCTAATTTAATAACACTTTCATTTATAACAAGCTAAAGTACTTTATACCTGAGTCTATTTTGATTCGTTTTTCTGGAGTTCCCTTCAGAGAAAAGTCCAAAGCTTGGTCGCTGTCCATTCTGTCTAAGCCAGAGAAAGGAGACCAGCCGATAGCGATAAGAGCGGTAATAATGGCCGGCCGGGTAGGCAATGCAACAGTTGACCTCTGCGTGTCAGAGGTCAGCCGAGGGGCGGCTGTTGACCTTCTGCTGACCGGCGACCCCCCGCTGCTTGCATAAGCGCTCAGCGCCTTTGGCATGCCGACAGGCAGTGATATATGATGCTCACTTGGCAGAGCGGATGAGGCTTTGGACTAAGATTAGACTGACCTCTGGCCTGGGCACACACCACTTGAGTGTGTATATGCTTTGCGCTAAAATTACACTGACCTCTCTCTCGGCTCGGCAAACCTTTACCGCACTTTTTATGTCCCTCTACTAGGCCTTTCGTTCTGTTCGCCTAAAGACTGCAAGAACACGCGAACATTAGAACAAAAGAACAGTATTAGTTGTGAGCTTAGCTTAGTTAGTTAGTGTTGGTCTGTCTGTGTATCGAAAGTACATACAAGCACATTTTTCCTAAAAGGGAGCTGGAGAGCCTCTGATGAACAGAAGCCGGATGCCGGCCGTCAATCTACCTTAATTGGCCGTTTAAGGCAGTAGTCAAGCACCGGCCAAGCATTATCGGAAATGTAGACATTCTATTGCAACCTTGGTCTGAGTATGTTTCGTCTGAGACAACTGCACAGAACTCTTTCAACTAGAACTAAGGTTGTCAAGGAATTAGAAGTCTCTTCTGATGAGGAACATGTGCCGGTCAGCGGGTGAGTTTTTACCCCAATCGCCAAACGATTATACAGAGTATGTAGAAAAAGGAAAGGAATAGGTTTTTGCACTGAAACGATCGATTGACCGATTTGAATCAATCAATTTTGAATGAAATTCTTGATAATTTTTGATAGAGTGTTGAAATTTTTATTAGGTCACTCTGGTTTGATTGTTCAAGTATTTGCCATCAAAGTAAAAGTCCGTGATTTTGATATTGATTTTCATTACTCTGTTGCACTTCATAATATTACAGATTCTTATTGCTGGGGCCAATGAGACTTTGCTGGTGAAAAAACCAATCGTGTGTGTCGCCAATAAAGAATCGTTGCCTTGACCCTCAGCAAAAACTTGTTTATCTTTCATTTAAACGGAGATTGACTCAAAACGGTTGAGATTTGCAATTACTACAGGAGAAAAATCTGTTGACTTGCATTTTTTGACGAACCCGCATTATCAGTCAGTTTTTTCTTAATTAATTAGAAAACCAATTATGCACCACCAAAACTATTCTAATTTTGCCCTCAGAATTTCCGTTTGAAATGCGATTTTGAGGTTAATTTTAAAATTCTCTTCTCACGCTGATTAGGCAAAGGCCAATCTTTAACAACCTGTGTATGCCGCGCCGTCTAACAAGTAAATGGCCCAAATTTAAGCTAATAAAGAAGACAAAGCAGCTTGCTGGGGCAGATGCCCTGGCGCAACAGTTTATCGGGCGAAATTCCCCCACCTGCAGTCTTACCTAAGACGACCTTTTGGCCGCGCATAATTGCAGCCGGGGGTCAGTCTCCATAAAGCGCCATTGTTTGGAGGTGTGCCTAATCCGACAGGCCAGGTTCCCACCCGCTTCATTTGCATAGCCCATAGTTGACCCCGGACTAATGGCGATCTAATTACGCAAGGGGCGTGACCGTAACGCGCAACTCGGATTTATGTCGGACCATGTAAAGTACCTAAGCGATCGAATGTGCCAAAAGCTAGAAGCTGTATGGGTTTTGTTTAAATTCATTTATGCGCAGTCTAATAGAAGCATCACACGCGTAATGAGAGTTTCTTTTCTGAGGCCAAAAGGTCTTGGTGTATTGAACAGTTAAATAGCAAGAAGGAAAAAGACTAAAAAGCATAATTTATTCGGCTACATGGCAGTCCTGACAAGTTTCTTTGCAGTAGTTCTTCATGAAACTCCACTTGGCGCACGATTTCGGATAAGTGTTCATGAAATGTATGCAGATTTTGCCAGCCTCGTTTATACAGTTCGGTTTCTCTGAAAGTATATGTATTTAGTAGTTTTAAATAGATTCGTTTTTAAATCAGCTTTACACTAACCCATGCATTTTGAAGATACGTATAGTGTTGGCCATAAAAAAAGAGCGCCTGACCTTATTTCGACTTTTCAAATGGCCGCCATTCCGTCAATTTTCAACCGAATCAAGAGATTTTTGGCACTTTAATTATTATTTGTTAATAGTTTGTTTTGGCCAAGTCCTAGCCTGCTAGCCTTCTGTAGCCTGGAGTTATGCCCACTTCGAAATGAACTGACACCAATTTTCAGACGTCAATTTTGAACATAAATATCTCATGAACCTTTTATCGGATCTTTCCCAGATTTTTCAGGTTAACCATTCTATGCCTGGACCATACATGTAACAGGTCATCCGCCGATGGGGGAGGGGGGTTGGGGGGGTCTGGCGCCGGCCGGGGGGGTCTGAGCCAAAATTTTGGGGGAGGGGGTGGGCACTAAAAAACGCTCAAAAATCGAAAAAGTCGCAATTTTTTGGCTAAAAATTGCCAAAAATCGCTAATTTGGGCTGAAATACAGCTAAAAAGTGCTGTTTTGCAGGCGATTTTGGCAATTTTTGTGTGTGAAATTGTAAATAATTGCAAAAATTTGCTCGAAAATTTACTTGCCAGAAAAATCGGAGGGGGGGGTCGGTGAAATCGTCTCGGGGGGGGTCTGGCCTATTTCGGGTGGGGGGCAGACCCCCCAGACTCCCCTGTTACATGTATGGCCTGGACTTAAATATCTGAAGATGCGAGCTTTAAAATTGTGACGATTTAAAATCTAGCGGACTTTTACTTTCAGTGAACGTGAATATTTGGCATTCTCAAAAATGAGGTGTCATCCATTGCGCAGAAAGCAATGCTATACGAACTATTGGGGTAATGGATTACAATCGCCTAAATTAAGGCAAGACAGTGAATACCAAAATTAGGCCATAGAGCCTTGTTCAGAGAGGCATCACCCTCATTTTTGAAAGTGCCAATTTTTCACCTTCACTCAAAGTAAAAATCGGCCAGATTCTAAATGGTTGTTGAAGAGCGCTTACATCTTCAGGTTTTTAAGTCCATGTATAGATTGGTTAACCTGCAAAGTTTGGGAAAGATTCGATGAAGGGTTGATGAAATATTTATGTTCAAAATGAACGCCTGAAAATTCGTGTCCTTTCATTTTGGATAGCACATAATGATGGCTTTGATGGCTACAGAAGGCTAGCAGGCTAAGTAAGACCTGGCCAAAACAAACTTTTTACAAATAGTAACAATTGCGCCAAAAATCTCTTTATTCGGTTGAAAATTGACATGGCGGTAATATATGCACTTGTTAGGAAAAATAAAAAAGCCATTTTTAAGACCATATCACTGTACATGAGTGCGTGCGAACATGATAGTGTTCGTCTAAAAAGATGATTTGGAAAGAGTTTGTAGACGCATTTTGTTTTCAACGGTTCCGCTTTAGCTCCTGTTTCCCAGGGGAACATGCAATCAGGCAAAGTTGAAATTTCCGAGCCGCTGCAGCAACTAACGAGGCAAAATTGCGGCTAGGCGTAATAAAAGTCATAACTAAATCAAATTTAATGAAATCAAGCCGTGAAAGGAGCATAAGTCGTGCGGCGGCCGGTCGGTCGTGCCCTCGCTCCACTTTCGATTTATGCTTGGAATCAAGCAGTTTTCCGTCGTCGCAATGTAAGTGCTGCTCTGTGTGTAACGCTTTTTTGCCAACTTTTTGCTTATACCCATTGATCAATTGGATTTTTGTTGCGTTTAGAAGGAAGTTGTATGTATTCTTGCGCTCGGTATAAGCAAGCTTTGTGCGCTTTAAAAAGATATGGTAAAATTAGAATAACCTTTCATAAGTGCCGCTCAGTAGCAGTGTGGTGCATTCTGAAAACTTGAATCTAGGTAAAGTAATACTAGGTAAAGTTGTCACCTAAAAAACTAGGTAAAGTAATACTAGGTAAAGTTCTCAGCTAAGGAACTAGGTAAAGTAATACTAGGTAAAGCCGAGAAAAACTAGGTAATACTAGGTAAACCTAAAACGCTCTAAATCAAGTCAAAATATTATTTTTGGTTCAATAGAACAATGATGAAGTTAGTGGAGTTAAAATTTACAAAAGTTGACACATTTCAAGTAAATATTTGTATTTGATTGATCAAATAAGTCAAAAATTCATTCTCTGGGCCACTGTAATTGTGGGAACGCCGGAAATTTGAAGGTTTGCTGACTGAAAAAGCCAAGTAAAACTGAAAATATCAAACTAGGTAAACTTGTTCTACCTAGAAGTACCTAGTTGTGTGGATTTAAAACTAGGTAAAGTAAAACTAGGTAAAATAGAGTAACCAGCAACTAGGTAGAGTAAATCTAGGTACTTTTCCCGAATATTAACTACAGTAGGTAATACTAGGTATACCTAGTTACCTAGTTACCTAGATAAAAAGTGCACCACACTGCTCAGTAGTAGTGTAGGGTAGTGGGGCATAATTCTATTTACTGTTGATTGGATATACCGAAAAATAGGAAGTTTTCGGAATACCTACCCAATAAATACCTACCGATTCCAGGTATTTTGATAAATACCCATACCGCGTATACCGATTATTTTGGGAATGCCGAGATATTTGTGAATCGGCATTTTTTGTCCGGCTATAGTGAAATTTTTATCGAAAATTCCTTATAATCACAATGTTTTCTTTGTAATTTTGCATTTTTTAGGCTTGCAGAAACACATTCTATTACGATATCCGTCAAAATTGTCGAATTTGAAGGATTTTTAGTCCCCTGACCCTACCTCCTGTCCCAAACTTGCTTTGTCATTAGAAAGCGCTTGTCAAGATTTGGCTTTCACACTGATCTTTAATAATCAAGTCTCCATGGACCTGGCCTCTAACCTTGAAAATTACTAAATCCATGGCCTTGTAAATGGGAAATTCAGTGTTTTAACTTCGTAAAACATTTTCAGCAAATACCGAACAGATACCGGTATACCGGTACTTTTGCGAATACATACCTACCCATACAATACCGAACCGATTCCTGGGTATGCCGAAAAATACCTACCGATACCGAACAGATTCCTGAAAATCCCATACCCAAACAACAGTAATTATATTCAAGTTCAGTTCAGCACCGGTAGAAACAAACGATTTTTCCGTTCAGCTCACCTGAACTGAAAATTTTGAACAACCATTGCGAGCCAAGAAGCTGACATTTTTTCCTGCAAATATGTCATCCACTACAGTTTCTACAAAGGAAACTATAGACCAATTTACAGAACAAACGACTAAGAATTGAGTTCACAGAAGCGTTGCAAATTTTTCCATTCAGGTGAGCTGAACGGAAAAATTGTTTGTTTCTACCGGTACTGGCCTTATTTTCGAGACTGGCCTTCTATTTTTTAAAAATTCCTCGTTACTTACTTATAGGGGAAAAGTACGGTAGAAAGAACTTACGAGTAGGGGTCAATGTAGAGGTGGTAGTGGTGGGCATGGGTGGCAGAGCTCCACCAAGACACGCGCCACAATTATAAATGCGACAGATCTTCAGCAAATCGCTGTTAGCCGCATCGCGAACTGTGCCAATAATATCCAGCATTTTCGGGTCCTTCGTCTGAATTGTAATCAAGCTGGTATTTCCATTTAGAGCGAATGAACTCTTTGAATAATGCATCACACTCTTATAATCGTAACTGATATTATAGGTGCTGCTGCGTTGTTGAGAGATTTTTGAAAATTGGCGCCAAAATTCTGAAACAATACTTTTTTTCCTCTCTCTCTTCAGACAACTGGAGAAAGCTTTTTCTTATAAGCGGAAGGGTTTAGGAGTTGTCACCCGCCGATGGGTAATAGCCCTCGCGGCGCATGCAAGCCCATCCGATTTTCTGGGAAGCAATTTTTGAACATTTTTTCCAATTGGTGTCACGAAAATTGCTAAAATTGCCGCTACATTTTAGCACCGGTTTGCGGTTTTTTGTACTTACCTCGTCAATTAACTTGCTTGTAACTGTCGGGAATTTTATTTGATAGCTATATTCACTTGCTAGACACCCAAATTTCAAATTCTATTTTCTTATTCACTTGCTATTTGCTAGTATTTTCTACAAATTTTTTTATTATAAGATCATGGTTTTCAAAAGGGCGTCAAAAGTGAACCATTTTCCTATCTGCACAGCACACTCTTCATACGTCCTGTTTTATGCAACCCTGTATAATTCATGTGGATTAGTCTGAAATTGACTATATCGTTTGAAGAGATAAAAAGTCTAAAGTCTAAAGTCTAAAAGTTTATTTGTCTTATAAGTGGAAAACTCGGGTACTGTTTAAAATCAAAACTATACATTGTATCTCAGTTTCAACAAGCTGAACAAGCAACAGCAGGAACAGAAGCACCAGCAAGAATTTTCTCTAACTTTATTTATCTCGAACGTGAACACATTCAGTAGTTTTCTATTTGCCGAATCTACTGTCAGCCTAGAGACTGACTTTTGTCCATACTTGGCTATAGCCCTACTTTAGCTACTATATGCGTTGCGTAACAAACCTTGAGCATATACAGTATCCTGCCTGCTAGGGATTATAATATGTCGGAGGATGGATGAGTAAATTCCCTCCCTCGCTCCCTCAATTCGAAATAAACTAGCTATTTATTTGGTAGGCGGCGCTTTGCCCAAAATTAACTTGCTAGAAATTTGCTACCCGATTACGCCCAAAAGCAAATTAACGTGCTATTCGTTATTAACTTGCTGGGAAACAGTAATCAGCAACTCCCTTTCCCTTACATACTGTATATGTCTTATGTTTCGGTGTTAGCAATAAGATTAGGTACTGTTGGTGAAGAAGAAAATAAAATAAGTAGACAAACTTTCAGGGATGTTTCTGTAGTTGATGGAGACGAATTTGTCTCTGTCGTAGCGCATATGCTCGTGCCAGAGTCCCAGACTGTGTAGGATTTCGTGAATGACTATGTCGTAGTGAACGCAGGTAGCTTCTGGATTTGACTCGAGAGAGATTATGTTTTCGCCGTATGTTCGGCCTACCGTAGAGTAACAGCTGCAAATACGATAACGTTAGGTACGATCTTTTAAAAATTGCACAGAACGGCTGTGTTACATGTTATAAAGAGTCAAAAAGGTTGAAAAAGTACAATCGTAACGTAGCTAGTACTGCAGGAGGCTGGTCAAAATTGAACGGTATTTAGTACATATCTAATAGCAAAAGAGTCCTAGTAGTAGGGGGTCGGCCTGCCAGTGGGGTTCCAGGGCGTAGGGCGTTTCGCTGAGCGGTTTGCAAAATTGGAAAAAGGTTGCAAAATGCATTTTTTACTAATCAATACTAAAATTGATGATTTGAACGCAGCCAATCTGCGTTTATCAACTAAGAACAAGCGAAAAATGACAAACTAGGCTTCTAAAACTCCAGTATGGCTTGAGCAGAAACAGCGGGAACGCTAAACTTGATTACCAAAAGTATTGTAAGCTAAAAATTAGTAATTTCTGAGCTGAGTCAATTTGTTAGTAGCATACATGTAGCGGGTGGTCTGCCCCCCCCGACTTAGGCCAGACCCCTTGATGGACCCCCACACGATTTTTCCGACCCTCCCCCTGCCCCCCCGATTTTTCTGGCAAGCAATTTTTTGAGCAAATTTTTGCGATTTTCAGACACAAAAATTGCCAGGATCGCCTGTAAAACAGCACTTTTTAGCTGTTGTTCAGCCGAAACTAGCGATTTTTTATGCTTCTTGAGTGTTTTTTTTAGTGCCTAACCCCCTCCTAAAATTTGGGCTCAGTCCTCAGACCCCCGGCCGGCGCTAGACCCCCAACGCCCCTCCCCTTCGGCGGATAACCTGTTACATGTATGATTAGTAGTGGTACTAGTGCCTGTAGGGGTGAGGGGTTTCATTATTCTGGCTGGGGTTCACCTTCAAAACCCCTAGTACATGTTAGTACGGTAATGCACAGTACCCTTCATTTGGTTTGTTCAGGAAAGTAATGTAGTCCTTATGTGTAGTTTTCGGTACAAACCGTACACAAGTGGCCGTCTGAATTCGTGCCAGAGCCTGTCTAATGACTGCTAGGTCCTGTTGAGCTGTAAGCAGACTATGTAAATAAGGTATTTTGAGTAAACTAGGCAGACAAAAACGTACTGTAGTTTCCTACGGTTCTCCATGGAATATAGACAAAACCACCGTAGGGCGGCCAGGTCATCTCTGATTTGCGCTGGATGGCATTTCTGAACTAAAAACATGTTTGTTTTCGAAGAAGCAAGAATTATATTTGAGTGAACGTACCAAATTATCAGACTTTTCGTCAAACAATTGCGAAATGTCGCCCTTTTCCTGCTCGTAGATATTTATGCGTCTAGGCTGAAAATTTGTAAAATACTAATAAAAGAAGCCTAATAGCTTTTTATGTTATGATTAGCTAGGGTCGGAGGGAAACCTTCAAATTCGATATTCTGGATAAGTAGAATCAACTTCTGCATGCCCAAAACTTCAAGGGGCCTTCATATCTTACTAATTAGTATACATCACAGGGAAAACGTCTTTTGAGATACGGTTACTGCGATCTGCTAATGTACAGTTAGAGATCGCATTAACCGTGCTTTGTAATACAGCTGGTAGGTACCACCAAATTTCAGGTAAGTCCAGGTTCAGGTATCTCGAAAATCCAATTTCAGGTTCAGGTTCAGGTACATTTTTCAAAAGTACCCAGGTGTCAGGTTCAGGTTCAGGTACTTTCAAATAAAGACACAAATTTTCGGCGATGGTGATGTTGGTTGTTCTTGTGCATGTTTTCCTAATTTCCTTATTGTTGAGAAGCATTTTCCATTTTTTATATTTTCCATTTTCGAACTTTCCAACTTCTTGGGGAGGCGATTTGTGCCCGCCCGCTTTTTGCGGTATGACGGACCGATTGCCATTGTAGTAGGAAACCCCCACGCACTCCACGCACGTTCATTTCAAACTCTAAGTTCCGGTATTAAGTTAAGGCTCAGGCGTACATAAGTTCTACTAGCTGACGTTTAAGCTTACGTTCAATAAACAAACTAAAGCTTAGGCTTAGGCATAGAGGACAAGCTTTCTTAAACACAATTTCCGGATGGGGCTTTTCCCTATAATCGCCTTCATTTTTAAGTTACAGTACGCGTAGGTGCAGATAATGTGCATTAGACGCTTCACGCACACGTTTTTTAGAGCAAAACTGTACACCGTCAAGCAATATCTGATCTAACCAATTTCAAAAGTTGACAGTACGTGCTACTTGTACCGGGAAGTTTAAGACAAGAAAAACCTGAAAAGTAGGTACCGACCTAGTAGGTGTCAGCTAAGTACTTTTGTTTTCAAGTAGGTTCAGGTTCAGGTTCAGGTTCACACTTTTCAGGTTAATACCCAGGTTTCAGGTTCAGGTTCAGGTATACCTACCAACTGTACTTTGTAACCGCATTAACCGTAGCTTGTCATCGTATTTAACCATCGTAAGACGGTCTGTCTACAAAGATCTCATTAGCACATCGTTAATACGTTAAACGCGTTAAATACGAATCAACCAAAGCCATTCCAGAACGCAGTGCTGACTGTTGTAGCACGGTTAACGTGATCTGCTAATGCGATTGTTGCAGATGATCTGTAAAAGTACATTAGCAGATCTCATTTAACGCATCATCAGTCAAAGGCGCCGCGCCGCATTATCACATCGTTACTACGCTAAATGCGATCTTGTTATGCGATCTGTAACTGTACGTTAACAGATCGCAGTACCGTATCTCAAAAGACGTTTTCCCTGTGCATGGGGCTAGCTTAGCATAGCAGTGCCTCGATTTAGAAGAGTTACGCTATACAAACGACGGTATCAGGATCATTACTGATATCTAAAAATATTTCATAAACAGGTTTACCTTGGCTAGAAGTAGCGAAATAAATAGAAACACAAAGATAAGGCCTCTGAAATACATTCTAATTTAGTGCTCCAGTCCAACCGGCCAATGTCATTATTCGACAGCTGCAATGTTTATTTTTAAAGCGAATTTCTGTCTGAATCACTGATTCGGCAGGATTTCTTTGTACAGCCGTTCTATGCCGGCCGGGGGGAGATGCATACCAGAGGGATAAACGGTTAATAACCCAAAATTGCACACCGATAATCAGCCGAACTTGATGGACCTATTATCTCTAGCCGTAGATTGTCACAGTTTTTATTAGTGGTGGCGGTTGAAATCGATCTTTCTAATTAAATCGCATGCGTTATTGGAATTTTTTCGCCTTGTCTGTGTGCTGAGGTGGCTGGGTCGGAATAATTTTATTGCGGTCAATATAAAATTTGGTTAGTAATGATACTCTTGAACAGATGTTTCGTTCAAAATGCCCGAGGATGATGATGTACGGTTGTTCCATCATTTCAGAGACCCTCTAACACCTAGACCACGTCGGTGAGTTTCGAAATTGTGAGTGACTGTACATACATCGCATGCGCTATATGTACACGTCCTACCTATAGATAGTAGGCTCTCACCCCTATTATAAAATCATCAAAAAGTTCAACTTCGATTCAACGAGCCATCACAAAAAATACTAAATAAATATTTTAAAATTTTGGAGAATCCGTTTTAGTTTCTTAATTTTAGGGCTCTTCTAAGATTTAATATTGTCTTTTATCGTCTTCGTCACCGTTGTTTATTTATAAACAAATGCACCCATGTATGAATTATTATATTTTAAAGTTCATACTGCACCTACAATTTATAAAAGCGATGCAACTACAATGCGTACATATGTCGTGGTTTGGGATTTTACCCTCTAGCAAGCTAGACTGTTCAACCCCTGTCACCGCTACCCTGAGATAATTTAGGAACTCCAATCAGAAATTTCAAGTGCTATAGTAGCGGCTAAAGTTCGAACTCAGAAATCACTACTGCAATGAAATTTATCCTCTCCACTGCTGCAATTCAAGACATAATAGCTGTTTTTAGTTAGACTTCTTTTTTGTAATTTTATACTTGTTTTTGTAACTAATGTAATGTAATTATAAAAAAAACTAATGTACCCCTTCCTGGGGCGAAATTCTCCCGGATGCCCAGCCCTCCCTCCCCAGTCTAGTCCAATGATAAAGTCGCGACTATCTGTGTTTGTCGTAAATATTTCAGGCGACCGATTTAAAATTTTCATTAGCTCAGCTTACACGACTCGCTCATAGGAAATTTCGTCCCAGGACGGTAAATTAAGTGCAGTTTAACTGGCAACACCTTCTGTGTGCCCGGCCATCAAACGGCTTCGCTTGACACGGCGAGGCCTCAATCATTCTATGAATCCGTAACTAGTAATAATAGTCGGCAGCTACTAAACTGTGTTGCGAGCTGTGAAGCTGGGAAAAACTGCGTCTGTGCGTGCCCAGGCCTGGCCGTTGCATATTGCTTTTAATTGTTCTTCTTGTTGCTGAGTGCAAAGAGGGCTCAGGTGTCGCCACAGACATGTTGGAGGTGCCATGAAAATCTGGGAGAGTATTCTGATCTTTAGATCGACAATGCTGAACGAGCTTATTGGGACTCTGTCTTTTCTCCAACCTCAACCGGAAGATGACTGGGTTGACCGACTCAACTATTATTATACAAGCACAATGCTTATCGTCGCTTCCATTTTGATTAGCTTCAAGATGTTTGGAGGAAGGCCTATGGAATGCTGGGTACCTGCAGAGTATACAAGGTCCTGGGAGGATTATTCAGGTATGGTGGTTTAGTTTGGAGATTGACCGGTTTCTTGTAGCACCGTTTTTAAGAATAATATGTGGCAGTATCAGCTTCGATATGTAAATAACAAAGAAACGAACGAATGAACGAACGAACGACGAACGAACGAACGAACGAACGAACGAACGAACGAACGAACGAACGAACGAACGAACGAACGAACGAACGAACGAACGAACGAACGAACGAACGAACGAACGAACGAACGAACGAACGAACGAACGAACGAACGAACGAACGAACGAACGAACGAACGAACGAACGAACTCCAACCCAACTGAAACCACATAAATCCAAAACACGACCGCCCCCAGCCAACCAATCACTAATCAACCACTGCACTGACCAACCGATCGGACGGCTAAATGAAGAAACTAAGAATGGTAGTTTAGCGTTTAGCAAAGAAGTAACACCACAGAACAGTTACAGTAAAAAGCATGACCCGAAATCCCAACCTGCTTATTCTACTACACCAACAATGAGACGCAATAAATTTTAACGCCTCACTTTTGTGCTTGCTCAACCCAGCCCACACTCATAATAAAATCCTGACTCTAAACCGCTCCAGCCGAGCCGGTTCGGCCGATCCCTATAGCATGTTTACCTTCACTCTCTGACGCATGCTGTTGCGGTCGGAAAAGCTAACTCACTCGGACTACGGCGCGCCCAAACCTACGAAACTCGACTCCCCCGGCGAAAAACAGACCAAAGCCATGCTGAAGGAGGCTCTGGGTACCCTCAGCTTCCTGCAACCGGAGCACACAGACGACGCAGTGGACCGACTCAACTACTACTACACCAGCACGTTCTGCGTGATAATGTCGCTGTTATTGAGTTTCAAGATGTTCGGGGGTCGGCCAATGGAGTGCTGGGTGCCGGCGGAGTACACCAACTCCTGGGAGGATTATTCCGGTATGGCACTTCTTTTTGGCCGGCCAAAGTGGCTGTAATTAGATTTTTTTGGCGCACCTCCTCACTTCCAAATGCATCGCTCCGGTGTCAACCAACTTAGCACACTCATACATTTGCTTTCGCCGCCACACGTAGAAGAAGACCGCTCACGCCTGGCCGAGCGCTTTCAGCTAATAGTTGTCTTTGTGCGTAGAGATAAAGCCATGTTGAATGAGTTGGTGGGAACGCTCTCCTTGCTACAGCCTCATCCGGAGGATGACGTAATCGATCGACTTCACTACTACTACACCAGCACTTTTCTGATTATTATGGCCTTCCTTACCAGCATCAAGATGTTCGCCGGAAAACCGCTCGAGTGCTGGGTACCTGCCGAGTATAAAAAAGGGTGGGAAGCTTACGCCGGTAAACGGGACTTTTGGCTTTGACAACAGCAAATAAAAGTCGCATCGCTTTTTCTACCTTCACTCAAATGTTTCGTTTCAGGCCTTAATCGATTTTGGCTCAAATTTTCAGCAAAAATTAACATGACAAGACAACTGGCTACAAACGGTGCAATTTCCATTTTTGATGGTTTTATGACCCAAAAACTAAGAATGAGGGTGCTCCATGGAAATTTTACTTTTTCGGCAAAATTAAGGAGTATGCTTTGAAGCTGGCAGGAATGATTGGTGTTGCCATTTGGCATAACATACTGACCGGACAACCCTGTAGCTCAAAGGACACCGAAATAGGGGGAATTTCAAAAACATGACTGAAAATCCCATAGTCAAGAAATCTACACCTGGAATCAACGCACTGAATCAGTTGTTAATCAACACAGATTTTAGCAGTAGTACGAGAAATAAATGAACCTGATATTTAAACTATGTTACACGTCGTAGAAACCTTCTCCAGAGTGTTTTTTAGAAAATAGAAAATCTTTAAAATCATCATTTTACGGGGATTTACGGAGAAAAGTCACAGTTATCCATTTTGTAATTCTCAAAATTTTGCGTCCTTTAAGCTACAGGACTGCCCGCTCAGTAAGTTATGCCCAATGGATGGGAACAACAATCATTCCTGCAAGTTTCATAATGATACTCTTAGAATTACCTGAAAAATTAGAATTTCCGTGGACCACCCTAATTCCTAGTTTTTTGGTCATAAAACCAGCACGAGCCGGAATTTTCGCACCAAACTTGCGCCATTTGTAATTTTTACTTAGTTATTATCATGCCAGTTATCATGTTAATTTTTGCCGACAATTTGAGCAAAATCGATACCGAACTGATTAAGAACGAAACATTTAAGTGAAGGGCAAAAAATGCGATGGAACATTTTATCTATACTGTTTATCGTGGTATTTAGCGCTCTCTTGGATGTACTGTAAATGCACAGGATTTATTCACAAAATCGGAAACTTGAACAACAAGAAGTCAAAAAATAAAGGCTTGCTTGGACACCGTTTTGTTCATACGCTATACTATACATATTGTACATACGATGAAGCATGCACACATGTATTCTAAGCCTGATGGAGGTCACGGAAATTGGCCGCCTTCATGAGCGGCCACAACAATTATGCCACGGAACGCACTCTCTTTAAACACAGTCAGCCCTCGAACTAATTTCCGTGTCTCACAGAAAATCGTATGTTTTCCGTGGTTTGTACTGTGGTAGCTGTTCCCCTGTTTTAGAGATGTTCTGCTGGGCCAGAAACACCTACTGGGTCCCGTTCGATGATGCCATTCCAGAAGACATAGCCGAGCGAGAGTTCAAACAGGTCTCCTATTATCAGTGGACCCCATTCTTTTTGCTCATCTGTGCATTCGCTTTCTATTTCCCTTGCATCATCTGGCGCATTATGAACGATAAATCAGGTCAGAGCAGTTATTGATTTATTTTTACACGAGATCTAGTTCAGTTCAGTGGTTGGTTTCAGGTGTCCGTCTGAGAGACATAATAGCCATAGCTCAGGACAAGCACAATATCCGGCCGGAATCGCGTCTAGCCAATCTGCGTGGTCTGGCCGCTCATCTGCAGAGTGTGTTCAGACACCAATTCCACATCGGAACTCGTAGTCACCGATTTGACAGTGCACACAGACTGATGCGCTGCTTTAACTGTCGCTATTATGAAGCTTACATGACCATGCTTTATCTGTCGATCAAGATTCTCTACTTGGGCAATGTCTGTGGACAGTTGTTTCTGATGAACAGATTTCTACAGACTGATGACTACTCCATTTATGGACTGGGAGTGCTGATCGATTTGCTCAAGGGAAGAGGTTGGTTTGGCTTGCTCTGTTTGATTGTTGGTCGGTCGGTCGGTCGGTCGGTCGGTCGGTCGGTCGGTCGGTCGGTCGGTCGGTCGGTCGGTCGGTCGGTCGGTCGGTCGGTCGGTCGGTCGGTCGGTCGGTCGGTCGGTCGGTCGGTCGGTCGGTCGGTCGGTCGGTCGGTCGGTCGGTCGGTCGGTCGGTCGGTCGGTCGGTCGGTCGGTCGGTCGGTCGGTCGGTCGGTCGGTCGGTCGGTCGGTCGGTCGGTTCATTTGTTTGTTCATTCAATTAGTTCGTTTGGTCATTTCTTTCTTTACTGTTGATTACAGGCTATAGATCTTGCAGATAAACAGATGTGGGCTGTTTCAGAATGGCATGAGTCGGGCAACTTTCCTCGCGTCACCCTGTGCGACATGCAGATTCGCGTGTTGGGCAATGTGCAGCGACATACGGTGCAGTGCGTGTTGGTAATTAACATATTCACTGAGAAACTGTTCATCTTGCTGTGGCTTTGGTTCAGTCTACTCAGCGTGCTCACCTTGATGAGTCTTCTGTACTGGGCCTGTAGTTCTATGTTTGAGTTTCAGCGTCACAAGTACTGTTACTTAGTCAATGGTGAAGGACAACCAACCGCTGTATGCTAATTTTAGATTCATCGTACGGCGACTGGAACTGGCTGACACAGAGTTCAAAGCAGAAGAGCACGAAGAAGACCTGAAGATCTTTGTGCAGGACTGGATAAAGCTGGACGGAATATTTGTTCTGCGCATGATCACCATTCACACTGGCATAATGTTTTGCACCGAGTTAGTTGACACTATGTGGGATCAGTTTTTGGAGGAAAGATGTAAGTTACTTGCAGATTTATAGTGGTGAAAAGCAAAAAGGGTGCGACCTTCCATGGTACATGCACCAAATACAAAATCACAAGAAAACAAATGAAAATGAAAAAGCAGAAACTTCAATAAAAGACAATACAAAACAGAAAGAAAAATATGCACAATACAATAAAGAGGAAAGAAAAGAAATCAAAACACACAACACAACACAACACAAGAAAAAACAAAACAAGACACACAGAAAATAAAAGAATGAGAAAAAGATGCAAAAGAACACCACTCAAGATTCTATAACTTCCTTAAATTTCATAATTCTGTCCTCAACGATTGAAGCTTCTATCTTTGCAGCCCAAAACGCCAAGGTTCCGGGAGGTACGTGTTCATCAGACATCGAAGAAGAACCAGACGATGAGGAAGAAGGGAACGACGAAGGAAAACTAGATGTTGGTTCAGGTGGCCCCACCCCTCGACGCTCATTGGTCTCTTATCGCACACCTCCTCCCCCTAGCAGACCACAATTTCGCCGGAAACAAAGCGTCTTCGTGCCATTAGTGGTGCCTGGTTTGGCAGCGAGGGAACTTCCCGGCTTAGAAGAGCAAAGAAGAAGGTTCTGGGCTCGCAGCAAGTCCGTCCATGACTAAAACTGACTGTCCGTAATCAAAATCATGATTGTTTCATATAGATATATCCCTCATCTACCCATCAGCAATATTTGCCTGATTTTCTCCACCGCCTAAACACTGCCAGCCAGGTCACTGTAAACCTGTTTTCTGATACTGGAGTAAAATTTACAATCTGTATAAAATTGTGTACAATTTTTATAATTTAGTTCGTAAGACCCAGCGAATTCGTTTGTCACTACTTGTATAGTATAGTAAAACAAAAATTAGTAATACTAGTGGTATTTTGTTAGGAGTAAAACAATAGTGAAAAGATAAAATTAAGAGGCAATAGCAATAGTAAAAATAAAATAAAATTAACAAACACCATCAATAGTAAAATGAAAATTTTACTACTATTTTACTAGTTTTTGGTGAATTCCAGTCAAATTATTGATCAATTTTGCAATACAAGATGTGTGGGCGCACATTTGTCAGTCAAATTTCACACATTTTTGTCTCTAAATTTCTTGGGAACCTCGTATCATACAACTAAAATTCTCAGTATGTAAAATAACAGTATTAGCTGGATAGCAGCTGATGGGTGGCGAGCAATTAAATTATGACTACAAATAATTTATAAATTGTGTATAGCCTCGGAACTTGTTTACGAGCCATCTATCGTCCAGTTACCAGTTAGTACTGACGAAATTATGCACAGCTACCAACCACCCAATCAGCTAATTGAATGGGCACCTAGTAGAAGCGTTAAAGCCATTCATATCCTCCTATTGACGATAGTGCACAAACTGGTCAAGTTTAGTAATACGTACTAAACAAAATCAACCTACAAAATGCCACGTAAGTTCTTTTACAGTTATATTATTGTTGGAACCAATGTTGCATTAGGGGGTTGGACTAAAACTGAACTAGTGTTTCCGAGTAAATTTATTTTGAAATTAAATAACTATTAAATTGCTTGCTCAGCCTTCAGAAGAAAATAACTTGCTATTAATTTGCTTGGTGCCCAAATTCTTAAATTTAATTTGATACAAATTTGTTATTTGCTATAAATTAAATATAAATTTGCTAAAATCAATACTCTATTCCTGAGGAAACAGCTCAAAACCTGGGTCGTGTCAGTCCAAAATGAGTTGACCTTTCTTCAGATGGTAACAAATGGTCTACAAATTAGCATTTAATGAGTTGATATCTTTGCTATAGGCATGAACAAGGATATCTTTGGATTGAACTTGTTGTTTTGTAGCCAGACTTTGGTTAGTGAAGCTGCCAAACTAAGCAAATTTATATCAAATTCATATCAAATTTATATCAAATTTCTAGGCCAATTTTCCGAAATTTAATATAATTTTAATTTGTTAGACAGTCATCGCGAGAAATTTAATTTGTTATTAAATTGCTATTTTCTCGGAGATTTTGGCCAAAACAATTTAATTTTGTTATTTAATTTTAATTTGATCGGAAACACTAAACTGAACTAAGGGTTGCGTACAAAACGCTCAAATGTAGCAATTTCGGGCTAATTTGCTTGGGTTCTTAATACGTTGCTGTTTTACTGCCGATTTCAGCAAATTTACTGTCTTTCAATTAAAAAAATTGTAAAAATTTGCGGATCGGATCGGTCGGTGAGGGCTGACCCCGACCGCTGGGATCCCCTGTTGTATGTATAACTGTAAAGTCCTACCTCCTACCCTCAGCTGTACCCCAGACACAGTTTGCCACTCGCGCCACCAGCCTCTACTCGAAAATACAAACGCCAGTAGCGGCTGGCTAATCATTAATTTTTAGCTTAAAATGTCCTTTTATAATAAAATGTACGGTTTCTGGTGCTGTTATTGAAGACTGGTGGCTTTATAAGTCTTTTTGGCCATTTCGTGCTTGTTTTTATGCTGTTAAAAGCAGTTTGGCTGTTTAAGCTACAATTTTCCTGCATTATTATTATCAAATTGAAACGTGCTCAAAACGCATTTCCAGGCATTTTAGAGATTCTTAATTTCGGAAGCCGCACCCGGCCACGCCTGGACCTGTTACATTTATGGTTGGGCCTTACAAAAAGGCAGCCCTTTAGAAATTTCAGGGCCGCGCAAACCATCCAAAGCAGTGGGCATTACGCAAAACTTTCTCGAAACTACAAGTATTGGGGCACTACCTCAAGCATATACAAACAAAATAATCGCCCTCAAGCTGATGTGGCTGGTGGTGTTTGTGGTAGGACTTGGCGCAACAACCTACCACACTTACACCATCATAAAAACCTATATTGATTATCCAATTCAAGTTAAGGTAAGTGAATGGTAACGAGTTGGTTGAAAAATCGAGTCTTCCGGCTGTTGCTAGGTGTCCCTAAAGACCAATGATACACTGGAATTTCCGGCAGTCACAGTGTGTAACCTGAATCCGATAAAAAGAACAAAAATTCAGTGTGGAGAACTGCAGGAACTGATAAGAATTCAGGATTCAGTTGATAACAGAGCCCTACGACATGAAGACCTGCATGCTAAGTACACAGAACTGAGAAATATAGGCGCCATCGGAAGAAATTTGCGAATAAAGAAGTGGTTCGAGCAATTAGTATCGATCAATACTGAAACGAAAGAAAGCAACTGCAAAGAAAAACCAGAAGAAGAAAATAATGAGACTGAGCATGAACGCGAAAAACGGCAGGTCACAAATGCAGTCGTGAATGGAGATGTCACAGGTGGAGTGGAGACAGAATCAGCATGGAATGGAGACATGAGTGGTGGAGAGGAGACAGAGTCAGCAGGGAATGGAGACATCACAGGTGGAGAGGAGACAGAATCAGCATGGAATGGAGACATGAGTGGTGGAGAGGAGACAGAGTCAGCAGGGAGTGGAGACATCACAGGTGGAGAGGAGACAGAATCAGCAGGGAATGGAGACATCACAGGTGGAGAGGAGACAGGGTCAGTGGAGAATGGAGACATGACAGGTGGAGAGGAGACAGAATCAGCAGGGAATGGAGACATCACAGGTGGAGAGGAGACAGAATCAGCAGGGAATGGAGACATGACAGGTGGAGAGGAGACAGAATCAGCAGGGAATGGAGACATCACAGGTGGAGAGGAGACAGAATCAGCAGGGAATGGAGACATCACAGGTGGAGAGGAGACAGGGTCAGTGGAGAATGGAGACATGACAGGTGGAGAGGAGACAGAATCAGCAGGGAATGGAGACATGACAGGTGGAGAGGAGACAGAATCAGCAGGGAATGGAGACATCACAGGTGGAGATGAGACAGAGCCAGCGGAGAATGGAGACATGACAGGTGGAGAGGAGACAGAGCCAGCGGAGAATGGAGACATGACAGGTGGAGAGGAGACAGAATCAGTGGAGAATGGAGACATGACAGGTGGAGAGGAGACAGAATCAGCAGGGAATGGAGACATCACAGGTGGAGATGAGACAGAGCCAGCGGAGAATGGAGACATGACAGGTGGAGAGGAGACAGAATCAGTGGAGAATGGAGACATGACAGGTGGAGAGGAGACAGAATCAGTGGAGAATGGAGACATGACAGGTGGAGAGGAGACAGAATCAGCAGGGAATGGAGACATCATAGGTGGAGAGGAGACAGAATCAGCAGGGAATGGAGACATGACAGGTGGAGAGGAGACAGAATCAGCAGGGAATGGAGACATGACAGGTGGAGAGGAGACAGAAACAGCAGGGAATGGAGACATAACAGGTGGAGAGGAGACAGAATCAGAAGGGAATGGAGACATGACGGGTGGAGAGGAGACAGAATCAGCAGGGAATGGAGACATGACAGGTGGAGAGGAGACAGAATCAGCAGAGAATGGAGACATGACAGGTGGAGAGGAGACAGAGTTAATGGAGAATGGAGACATGACAGGTGGAGAGGAGACAGAGTTAATGGAGAATGGAGACATGACAGGTGGAGAGGAGACAGAGTCAGTAGAGAACGGAGACATGACAGGTGGAGAGGAGACAGAGTCAACAGGGAATGAAGACATCATCCTTGCAGAACAGACAAACATAGACATGCATCATGATGATTACGCTAATGGGAACGAAGTATACCTGACTGAAGATTCAGAACATGTAAATGGTGATCCATTTTCACAGTACTATAATGAAGAATCTGCCGACTATGAAGCAACAGAGGTGGAGAATGAGCAAGACTTCTTCAATGAAGAGATGGAAAACTTGGGTTGGATGAGCTCAATTAATGTAAATGTCTGATTGACAGATCCAATACCGCACAGTTCTATTTTTAGGGTACTGATAAGTACTCATTCATTGAGTTCGTTCGGAGAAGCAAGTTACCTGATTTACATGACATTGCCGATCTGCTATCATTAGATGCAGACGATTTTGAAGTCAATGGATACAGTGATGATATGATTGTTGAGTGCACCTACGACCGAAAAGCTTGCGATTCACTTATAGACTTCAGGCGCACCACAAGTCAAAAATACGGAAACTGCTTTACTTTCAATAGCAGATTTGGTAAAAAAAGGTGATGGTTGTATCAAAGGTTTATAAAGTAGTTTAGGAAAGCCAAAAAACACAACCAAAAAGAAAAGCAAGGATGTAATTCGAAGTCGCAAGTCTGGCAGTCAGTATGGTTTGCGACTTACACTCAATATTGAAACATTCGAGTACTTGGGCTTACTGGCTTCAGAGTATGGCATTAGAGTTTCGATTCACGATGGTTCTCAGAAACCCAGACCAGAGGATGATGGATTCATCGCACCACCAGGTATAACGAAAATCGCTGTTTTTATAAGTCCATGTGTAGCTAATAAAGCATCAAAGAGAGGAGCTGATAGAATGACTTTTTAGGAATAATGACATCAGTGGCAGTAAGGCGAAAAGAGATGCACCGTTTGGAAAGCCCATATGAGAGCAACTGCACCAAGAAACTCCCAAAGATATATGAGTCAGTTTGTTTGATGCATTAACATTATGCAAAGTTGACGTTACAGGCTATTTGCTGATCCAGAGAGTGCGTATAGCATTCGTCAATGTCAAATTGCCTGTGTGAACTACCATTTGTACAGCAAGTGCAACTGTATGGAAAACATATACGATGAAGTACATATTATTTCACGCTTGTAGTTCATCTTACTGTTCTTATTCTTGTTCTTGATTTTGTTGTTATGATCATGATTGTCATGCCTGCAATGATTCAATGACAATATATGGTCAAGATGATGATGATGACAACAATGACAACACCAGTGATTATGGCAATGATGATAAAGTGCGGCTTATACTCCTACTGAAGACACACTGCTGCAGTAGATCTTCGCCAGTCTCTGCCTCTTTTTCACTAACCTGGCTGATAACGCCAACCTTAGCCTGAATCCGATTTATTACTGCAGTGGCCCAAGCAGATTAGAAAACAGCTGGTGATTGGCTCCCACTGATGATGATGACGATGACAATGACAATGACAATGACAATGACAATGACAATGACAATGACAATGATGATGACGATGACGATGACTATGACGATGACGATGATGATGATGATGACGATGATGATGACGATGACGATGACGATGATGATGACGATGATGATGACGATGATGATGAGGATGATGATGATGATGATGATGATGATGATGATGATGATGATGATGATGATGATGATGATGATGATGATGATGATGATGATGATGATGATGATGATGATGATGATGATCATGATGATCATGATGATGATGATGACAAATGATGATGATGACAAATGATGATGATTATTGTTCTCATCTACCTTTCACCTTTCTTTCAATGATGACAAGAGTGACAATGCGATCAGCTACTGTAACACTGGTGATTTTCAGAATTTTGAAAGGATGGATATGGATATGGAGGTAAACCACTGTGACATGTTTGACAAGCGCGATCGCGTCTGCAGGGCTGGAGTGTATGCCAGACTCGCTCTGCCCCCTACGGCCGCACGGGCTTACAACTGTTACTGTCCCCCAGAATGTCATGAAACAATGTTTGAAACAGAGTAAGTCATTCCTGATCGTTGGCATCTCTGGCTGACTATGCGAAAGCTTGCAGTTCCTCGCAGACCGAATGGCCATCTGACGCCTATCGTCGACTAAAAATGCTCAACTTCTATGGTTCACATCAATTGTCCGGACTGTTTGTCGATCACGCTATAGCCGGCGACAGTGAGTCATGGATCAGAAACAACTTGGTTCGTCTGCACATCTACTATCAGTCTTTGACCTATGAGGTAAGATCCCAAATGGATGCTTGAATCAAAATTTGCATAAACTGGTGAAGATCATTGTCGAACAACCGGCCTACACGTTTGGACAACTGTGTGCAGATTTTGGAGGAATCGTTGGCTTGTACCTGGGAATGTCGGCCGTGACGGCAGTGGAGGTCGTCCAGCTCTTTCTGCTGCTGGGCTGCAGCTGTTGGGGCAAGAAAAACGTGCAGCCCTGTCAGAGTGAAGGAGGCTATGAACCAAATCAGTCATCGACTTCTACTGGCCTCTACCGTAAATCTTTGGTTGATAGTCTTGAGTTTAATGGAAGTCCTGTCTGAATGGGATGCCCAGTCTCTCCCCTATTGCATCAGTAGGTAGAGAAACTGAACTAAACAGCTATAATAACTTTTAGGATTTACGGTATCTTTAGATCACAGTAAACAATCGGCTGGCCTGCCGCCCAGAGTAGTCTGAAAGTTGTGATTCATACTGTTTGTTATACTCAACGCTCAAAACTACCTCATTGTTGTCTCAGTATGTATTGTACTCAGTATGTATTATGCTTTTACCTCAGTATGTGCTTTGCTTCTGCCTCTATATGTATATAGCCGTTGAATGTGCAGTAAATGTTTTTGCAAGAACAAACAGATTATTATTATTAGTAAAGTATCGGGTAGAGATGCAACCGTAATCCGGTATTATCTGGTATATACCGGATTATCCGGTGTTTTTTGGGTCTATTCACTATTCGGTAACCGGTATTCCTAATACCGGATAACACCAGATATTTTAGATCGTAGGTGTACGGCTCTGCAACTGTTTCATCCATGTAATATTGTGTTTTTTAACTGAAATGACTTAAGCTCTGTTTCTAGACAGTCCATTGTCCACAGACACGGCACAGCGAAACAATCAGAACGAATAAGAGTAAGCAATTCCGCGCAAGAAGTAGATGAAGTTGCGGTTCGGGTAGTCTTGCATGATGCGCAGAAGGCGGGTGTTGAGTTCTTGGTACTTCACTTTCATATTCGGTGGCTCGATACCAGCCATTTGTTGCTCAGTTAGCCCATCACGGATCTGCTGAGAGGAACGCAGACCTGAAACCGACAGTAGAATAGTGAAAGTTTACAAAAACTTCGTTTACCTTCAATAAGTTTCCACACAGTAGGGTGCGACATTTGAAGCTTTGCCTGTATCCCACGATGCCAGGCCTCCACAAGCAGGCCAATTATAGTGTAATTAGGCCGGCCGAATACCTGGAGGCGGTAGCCAAATACCTGGAAGCAAGCTGACACTGTTGCAACAGCAGTGACAATGGCCAACCACACAATGGTATAGTGCAAGAGTGTAGTTGGGAATCGAACCTAGCACCTTTTTGGGATTTCCAGTCTAATGCATAACTTATTGAGACATAACACAAATTTAGCACCTTTTTCTAACAGCGGTGACAAGTTTTTTTACCGGTGGCGAGTTGTCCCCATGGCGAGTTGTCCGTGGCGAGTTGTCTGGTGGCGAGTTGTCCCTGTGGCGAGTTGTCCGGCGGCGAGTCGGTGGTTTCTCCGGCTCCCAGAAAGGCCAAACCCCATTCCTGGCCTACTGCTCTTTGCATATATGCATTACGCAATATTATTTCGTAAATTATTCATTTGAAATTTGAACGTATAACGCATATGCATTTGAAATCGGTTACACAATATTATTACGCATTTGAAACACTATGTGCATAATTTTACATAATGCGTAATGCTGATGAAAATCAAGCGAAAATATATAAATTTTTGCAAAATTCATTGATTTTCATTGATTGTCCTGTCCGTATTTGTGGGCAATTGGTACACCAAATTTGTTTCTTAACCTTGTTTTCGCATCCATTTTATGAAATTATTTACAGAAGGTGGTATGGCATTTTCACCTCGCTTTATTAGACTTGCTGTTGTATTACTAGGCCTTTCTTTGGCAATCAGTCAAAAAGAGATATAAGAGTAGGGTTCCGACGATATATCGATATCGATATCGAAAAGTCGATGTATCGACCCTTTTTCCAATATCGATATCGATATCGATATCGCGATATTTTGCATCGATATTTTCGATATTTTTGTGCAGAGAAAGTAGGAAAAACAAAACTGACACCAAGTTTATTTTTCTGAAACAGCAAAAAACTGTTTTCCCTGACAATCGATGGTATAGTCAAAACCTAACGGTGGCCTCGTAGCTCTCAGAAACATAAATTTCTCGGCGTTCTCAGCTTTCAGACAGCACGCTAAAGTTCTAAAATGTCTCAAGCAACACTGAAGAGCTGCTCACTCCGCACACTTGAAGCAGGATGGCAGAAGCAGACATAGGCTAGCTTTTCGGCTGAGGGGCGGTAAATTTTCAAATCCTGAGGGGTTCCGATCCGATCCGATGTGCGGGGGGCCTTACGGCCTGCGATCAGACTCGAGGTCCATTTCGCTTCCCCGTGATTCGTCATCTCGGACGTTGCCCTTCTTTCACTGCCAGCCACTCCTAGCCATGCTGCTGGGTGCCGGTCACCAGGAGGGCGGCCGGCGTGTCGATGCCATGATGCTGACAGCTCCCGACGGCCGAGGGCTCCCCGGCATAGTTGGTTTCTCAGACAGCTTCTGACATCGTAGATGTTCTTCCCAACGCGGCATGCTTTGTGGAGCGGCTTCGGTGCAACGGCAGATCCAGTTGGTTCCCATTTTACCTACTCGCTGTAACCAGCTTTCGGTGGCCTGGGTGGAGCGTACTGTTGCATGCGTATACGCATTACGCATATCATTACGCAAAGTACGCATTGCGTTTCAGAATGCGTATACGCATACGCATACGCATATGCATTTGAATTTCATTACGCAATATTATTACGCATTCTGCCAAAAGTTTGCATATTTTTGCGTAATGCGTATTGGGTACGAAAAATGGCTGCCTTTTCTAATGTCTTGCAAAAAATTTAGTTCAAGTTGTTACCTAATTGTGGTTGTTCTTCATGTTTTTAGTGTGAGGTGAGGGTACCAGTAATTTTCTGAGATAATTTGAAGCTTCAACTAAGTTTTGCTTGCTACTGTTTAAAAAAGAGGCTAAGTTTTGAGAGGAAAGGAAACCTGTGACAAATCCTTGAATTTATAGTTTCTATTTCTACAGATTTGGGTGACATCAGTTGTGTTGTATGCTCAGGCTATCTGTTTATGTTTCCATGTATGTTTTGCTACTAGACTTCTTCTTGAAATGAACATTGAAACAAACTTTTTGTTCCTACAAAGTCTCGTTCTTTGTTCCTGAAAGCGCATATTGCTTGCCAGTTGAAAACATACGTACTGTACATACATACATGTAACAGGTTATCGCCGAAGGATATAGGGTCTGGCGTCTGCTGAGCTGACGAGGGAGCTGATCACTAAGAGCTGGTCTACTAAGAAACGCTCACAAATCGCAAAAATGGCAATTTTTAGGCTAAAAATCGTAAAAAAAATGCTAATCTGGGCTGAAATACAGCTAAAAGGTGCTGTTTTACAGGCGATTTTGGCAATTTTTGTGTCTGAAATGGCAAAAATCGTAAAAATTTGCTCAAAAAATTACTTACCACAAAATCGGAGGGGGGTCGGAAAAATCGTCTTGGAGGGGTCCCCATCGGGGCAGACCAGCAGACCCCCTGTTTGTTGTAGTATACTGTAGATACTGTAATGCAATTCTTTGAAGTCAGGAACTTATCATAAAGCCTCAAGTAGTCTAAAAAAACATGGATTATAATGTTGGATACCTAAACAGCATACTGTAGAGCCAAAAAACTGTTCAGTGAAATTTCTGAATGTTTCTGAGATTACGCATTACGCATACGCAATACGCAAAATACGCATTAGTTTTTGCAATGCGTATACGCAAACTCATACGCATTTGTAATTGGAATGCGTATACGCATACGCATACGCATACGCATTTGAAAAATCCGGTATTAAACAACAGTAGTGGAGCGTTGTGCCGACGACCAACTCTTTGCAGCAAGAAACTTGCCACGCCGAGAGGATGAACCACTACAACCGCTAGGGATGCAGGGGCCGCCGTGACTCAGAGGCAGCGAGCTACCCACTGAGCCAACGACGCGGCTAGGCCGTAATTAAGACAACGGTTCAGACTCAGCAGGCAGCTAATGCTATAGGCTTAGATACGTACTGTATGTACATGTACAGTAGGTGCAGGCTGGCATACATGTAACAGGGGGTTTGCTGCCGCCCGATTGGGCACCCCCGGGACGTTTTTCCACGCCCTCTGCGCTGGCAAGTTTTTTCGGCAAATTTTGCAATTTTCGAACTTCAGACACCGAAGGCAGATGACCTGTTATATACAGGGTGTGTCAAAAAAAAACAACCCAGCAGAGTTTTTGCTGTAGCAACTGCAAATCTCAACCGATCCTGAGGGGTTACCGCCGGCTGAAGGGTATTTGAAAGGATGGTAAGCAAAAAATTGCGATATTTTTTTACTAAAATCAAGGTTTTTTGGCTTACTTGTGATTAAAATAAGTTAAAATAGGCTATTCTATCTCAGCTCATTTATGCCTAATGAGGGTGGGGGCATCGGCCTGAGGGGTCAACTTTTTCATTGAAGGGTTTCAGAAGGCCTCTACCCCTTCTGTGATTGTCTGCTTATTGATATCCGATGGCTGATTGCATCAGTGCTTGACTGATAAGCAGCGGGAGCAGTTGGCTCTTTCAAATTTTCAGATTTTCTTGCATAACTATAAATATCGATATCGATATCGATATCGATCGATATTGAGCTGAAAATATCGATATCGATATCGACATCGAATATCGACGAATTTTGATATCGTCGGAACACTATATAAGAGTACTACGTCACACCTTTCAACTATTTGACAAGCCATTCCTTCATTCATTACAAGTCTGGCGTGTCTATCGTTTGAACAGTTGTGTGAAGAAATAGTAGAAACAGTCATTTGAATGGCCTAGAAGAAACGCCGTTTTGTCCACTTTCAAAAAAGGCAAAGATATATCTGGTGGTTGTATGGGGCCGACAGGCCACTTTGACCCTCTAAAAGCTCAACTGTCCATCACCTTTCAACGTTTTTACATTATGTTTATTTATTTTGTGTAATAAGCGAGCTGAACTGACATTTTCATGTCTGGCAAAAGCAAAAACGAAAACAATAAAACTCTCACATTCGGTCCTGTCATAGGAGGGCCTGATTATATCTATTGCACGAAGCATACACGCACGTACTTTACAACCAGACAGAGGCCATACGTAGGCTATTAGTCCAGTCTAGTCATTGAAACGACTCTCCCAAACATAACATTCAGAATGACTTACAAAATCTACTTAGTTTCCATTCTGCACGGCCTGTTCTGCGGTGTCTCTCAATACCAGTTTGCTGTATTGAACCCAATGGAGAAGCTAACCAAGACATTTCTGGCCAGATCATTGAAACGATATCACTGCAACTCAGACTGGTCTGTCACCATAGTCTGGGGCGTTCTAAACTCAACCATAACTATAAGTTGGATGGTTGGATCATTCCTAGCTAAGCCCATAGCAGATCGCTGGGGCAGAAAGCTGTGTTGTTGCATAATGCAGCCCGTACTGGTCATCGTAGGTTCTGTCTTGATGTCCTGCAGTTGGTGGCTGAACTCCTTTGAGGCATTCGTTCTGGGTCATCTTTTGGATGGCCTAGCAGGTGCCCTGGTTTCCTTTCAAGCGGTTTTCATGTACGAATGTGCACCAGCACGTAACAGAGATCTCTGCATCACCATCGTTTTGCTTGGAATCCCGGTTTGGCTAAGCATCGGCATCGTGTTGGGTATGCCGCAACTTCTCGGCACTCAACAGTTGTGGCCAGTGGTCTTCTCTCTACCTCTGCTGGCCAGTGTCCCCTATCTGCTCTGCGGTTTGTTCTATCTCCACGACTCTCCACAATTCCTTTACTTCAAGGGCTCAGATAAAACCAAGGATGCCTTGCACTTCTACCAAGGAGCTGAGGTCAGCTTTGAACAGTTTGAACAACAAATGGAGGGTGAGGCCCGATTGCAGCAGTCCGTTGGGCATCTCAGTCTGAGACAGTTGATGCAACGCAAACAGTTCCGATGGCCTCTGCTCATTGCATTCGTGGTCGGCATTTCCACCGACGCCGGTGGGGGAGCCTATACCACCATGCAGTATGCCACTGAGATACTGAGACAAGGAATGGGTAAATCGAGTCCGACTGCTGCGGCGTACAGCTCAGCTGCAATAGTTGCTGCCTGTCTCCTTGGATCTGGTGCTGCAGTCCTGGTGATGTCAGTTCCAATTTCACGTCGGTGTCACATGCTGGGTGGAATGTTGCTAGGGGATGTCGGACTGACCATGGTTTTGATTTGTTGGCTACTCTCTTCAACTGAGGTCGCAGTTGTGACAGCTGATGTTGGTGTATTTCTGACTATTGCGGCCTATAATGGCTGTCTGATGACTGCAGGAGCTTGTATCGTCAGTGAGATAAGTCCGCTGAGAGTGAGAGCTTTGGCGTCGGCTGTCAGAGTGGCCAGTCATGGTGGTTGGGGATTGGTGCAAGCAATGGCTTTTCCAGTGCTGAGAAAAGCTGTAGGAGCATGGGCACTGCCGATTTGCTGTTTGACGGATCCGTTTTGTTGGTTGTTTTTGTTTCTCTGTCTGCCGGAGACCAAAGGCAAGTCGGTGACCGAAGTGATAAAACGATGGGCACCGGATGATAGCTCAGATGAAGAAATACAGTCTTTGCTTTAGTAGTTCCTGTCTGTTATTGTTGTTGTATTTTTTGTCCTGTTGGACTAGGAGTAGCCAACTGCTATAGAGCAGGAAGAGACACAAGGCCCGGCAGCCTCCTTAACATGTTCTATGATCTAATAAAAAATTCACAAATTAGGATAAATTTGTTAATTTATGTGAGACATGCAAACGTAATATCGTCATTCGTTTTTAGCATATCACCAGGAAGGTGCAATCTTCGTGCATTTGTGTAGTGAAAAGTCGAAAAAATGATCGATTTTAGAACATTCAGGGCCCAATTTTCGGTGTTGAACAAAAAATTAGATGTTACGACGTGATTGAGTCAGTATTCCTTACTTCTGACTGTTTCAGAATCGAACTCTTAAATTTGGTAATACATAAGTTCAACTTTATCATGTGGATGGACGGTATACGGGACTAGATCTAACGAAGGAAGAGAGGTAAAGCAAAACAGGCCCGAAATTCATTGATTTCTGTGAAAAATATATCTACATCAATTTTCAATGAAGTCATGCAAACATGTGCTTCTTCAAACCGTGCAAAACGTTCAATTTGATACTTTTTACTTAGAAGAGAAAAATTCCTTTAGGCAATACAATTCACCATTTCCAGGCCATTAATCAAGACACATATGTAGGTTTTTCAGCAGCCATTTTTGTCATTTTGCGCTTGTTTTTAGCAGTTAAACAGAATTCGGCCACTTCAATTTTTAGGCTTGTTAGTATATAAAACGTGCTAAAAATTCATTTCCAGGCGTCTTGTAGCTTTTTGAAATTTTGGACTTCCCTCCGTTTTACAAGTTTCTCAAACAAAGAAACGATGGGAGAAGAGAAGAGGTAACGTTAGAAATATTTCCATTACTTAACTTAACACACAATCTATTTGATTAATCGTTGATCAGAACAAACTTTCAAATCTCATGGACGATCTTTCGCAGAAAAACAAGCGCGATTGAAAACGGTTTTTGCTAATGTTTTGCCTTGCTCAGATTGTTATCCGTCCGGTTAGATTTATGTGGCCGTCTTGACAAAAGTTGACCAATTGATCTCTACAGATAAGTCTAAGTGGGTGGCTGAGCAACCTTTTGTGCTCATGTCTTTTCTCTGTTTTCTCTTGCTTTTCTTTGGCACTCCACTAGCAGAAGGTGAGTATCCTTTTGAACTAAAATTGCGAACAAAATTTTGTACATTCTACAACAATTTTAGAAGACGTTGCTTCTCCAAAAACCGATGATGTTCTTCGTTTGAAAGATCCTCTCGCCGAGTTGAAAAAATGGAGGGAAACCAATCATACTAAGGTATGAGTCAAACTCCGAAAAAAAGGCGTAAATATATTTCTATCCTATTTACTTACAAAATGAATTGACTATCTTAGTTCTCCTGACTATACCACCACTCTAGTGACTTACTAGTCCAAATTTCTGACTGACAAAATGAGCTTATTCAGATTAAAGACAGTCTTCGCTTGTCAATCGAAGAACAGTATGGGCAATTTGTACAATTCCGACACGCTCCTGTAGAACACAAGGACCACACTCTTCTGGTGGAAATCACCTTGATACATCTTCGAATAGTGCAAGTTGTAAGTCCTGTTTCAGTGTAGTCTATGGGTTAGCGTAAAACTTCTAAGAACCGCGCACGCTCTAATAGTAGCGCCCTTCTAATAATAGCGCTCCCACGCGCACTACTATCAACGCTTTGTATGTGTTTCCAATGTAGAATACTGTCCCTTGAGAATTTTCTTTGATTAAGCTTGCAAACATTAGTCTGACTAAACTCATATAAAGATTGTTTGTGTTTTAAGACAAAAATACACTGTATTTTCAGAAAAATGAGGATACTTGAGATCGCCAATGTACGTGTAGCATTGAAATAATAAACGCGCGCGCTCCAATAATAACGCCCCCAAAAGCAAACACGAAGAAATAATAGCGTAGCGCTATTAATAGAAGTTTTACGGTATATACAGTACAGTACAGGTGCTGTTGGGAAAAGGGGATTTTCCGCCTGACTCGATTTTGAACAATTTACAATGTACAGCAGCCGGATTTTTGGCGGACTGCCAAAACCCTATTTTGGGTTCCAAAGTAGACGGGGTGTCTAGCCAACGCATTAATTGTAGCCCAAAATAGGGTGGTTTTGAGATTATTTATAACTGGGCGGAAAAACTGGTTGGGGTAGTCAAACTCCTAAACTACTGACTCCTAAAACTGTTGACCCGGCCAACTCACCACCACTAATTACACGCCTCAAACAGCACCAACAAAGGCGTGCAAAGTATGTCTGGCTGTTGTCCAAATTCTGGTCCAATTCTGGCAGTTGGTCGAGCTGTTTGAGAGCGGGACTGCATCTTGAGGATTTACTCTTATTCCTAGATTCTTGGGTACTATGTACATACCAGATATTTTTCAGGATGAAAAACGCCATCGACTCTTTCTGGAAGCAATGCTACGGATGAATTGGAACGACACTTCGATCAGCTGGGACAAAAACAAATACGGACTTGACGCTGTGCGTTTGCATCCAGAAAAAGTCTGGATTCCTCCTCTCGAATCCCTCTACTCCATGCATCAACACAGTCATCCGCCGCCTAGGCTTGCCGTTACCAACGACGGCAAATTTTTCTACCACGCCTGGGTTACCGTATCTACCTATTGCATGATGACCGACTACGGTAGTTTTCCGTTCGATCAACACAAATGCTCGGCCACGCTGAGACTGAGGAACGGGGACATGGGCGAGAGTGTAAAGCTTGTGTAAATTTAAAGACCATTATACCGCAACACTTCTATAAAAGCGCTGTTTGCTACGGTCAATCACTTAACGCCGTTTATCGTAACTACTCGTACCTAGGCTAGTGGTATATAAATCGACCGGTATGACTGAAATCTGGCTTATTCGCTGCTGGTATGCCGTTTTTCGCTATATAATGAAGTAGGCTGTAAAACGGCCGGCACAGTTGGTGTAGTGGTTTAGGCCGCAAAGCCACTGTGCGCGTGGTCGTGCGCTCATCCATTCGGCGGGGCAAGTTTGTTGCCGCAAAGAGTTGGTGGTCGGCACAAAGCCCAGCCCAGACCACCGAAAGCCGGTGACAGCCTGAGGTAAGTGGGAACCGACTGGAGCTGTCTAAGCACCTAAAGCTACTATAGCAACCAACCACACATGTGTTGGGACAACCAATTATGTAGCTCTATTTTATTTGGAGACAGACTTTATAGCATTAGTGACCCCTGAATTTCTCTAGAATAAAAGTAGCAATACTGCCGGTTTCTGGAGTCTAAACCCCATGTTTCACACAAATAGAATGTAAATTGAAGTTTGTCTGATAATTACGCAGGTTTGTTATGCTAAAATGTGCTTTTTTCTCGTATGACTGAACAGAATCGAAGAAACTCGGGAAATCCGGAACTTTTGGTGTGAAACACTTCTAAATTGGAGGAAGTATTTCGAGCCAATATTTGGATTTCGTTTTTGTCTTTGCCAAAATCCTAAATGCCAATTAGCGTAGCCTAGCCGAGTAGAGTACATAGTATTTGGTAGTACGTAGATAGCGTAGCAGCAGCGCTGTAATATTAGAAGTTTTCGGTAGGTTCTTGGTTTAGTGAGCGGACTGAATTTTTAGTTCCTATTCATATAACTCCTATTTTGAACCGGTAGAGGCAAGTTCCGATCAAGCCGATCATACTCTCCTGCACCTGGAAACTCCTGAATGGACTATTCAGACTTGCTCTGTCACTAGCTTTTACGATCAGGTACGAGTATCCATAAATCGAACGTAAAGATGCATGCATTCTTCTGAGTTGAAAGTTGAAAGCAGGGATGTGCGGTGTGATTTTCGAAAAAAAACGGTTAAGGGGCCGTCCATAAACTACGACGTTCAGAGAGGGGGGGGGTGGGAGTACCCCGAAAAACGTCGCTGAACGTCGCAGGGGGGGTGGGGGGTTGAGGCAAAACGTTGACGTATTTCTGGCCTTTTTTGCCAAGATTTAACAATTGCAGAACAAACAAGAAGGGATAGAAAGTCAAACGTTTTTGACACATTTTATAGTTTTACAGCATCACCTCATGCTATGTTAGCGTGATTTCTATATTGTTTGAGTGCGTGATTCTTGGACTTAAGAAAGCAGCAACGCGGCATTGGTGCGTTGCGCTAATCTTGTCCGATTTGTGTATACTGCTCTGGCGCAGCAATGCTCAAAGTAAATTTATGCTGCTGAGGAACCGATGCACATCTTGACTCAGGAAGAACTGAATGAATCTCGAAATATTTTTGAGATATTTCAATGACTCATTGTTTCCCCACATGCACAAGTGGATTGCTGCCTAGCACTGCTCATTCAAGATTTGTTGTGGTGCCGACTGTTACTAAATACTGTATGTGCACAGACTTTTTCTATTGTACCATTGCATTTATGCAGTCAGAAGCAGCTGCAGATTCTGAACGAAAATTTTATTTCTGGGGGGGTTGCCTCCCAAACGTCGTATTTTTAGGGGGTCATGACGAAAACGTCGCTGAACGTCGGAGGGGGGTGGGGTACCGTTGTCAAGTAAATTAGTTTAGTAATTTACTTACTTTATAATTTACTTGCACCTTCACAAAATAATTTACTTACTTTTTAATTTACTTTGACTGATTTACCAACAATTTAATTTGATTTTAATTTACTTTCAACTTCTAATTAAATTCTAATTTACTTTTCTATGCAAAAAATTGCCGAAAATACCGCGAAATCACCAAATATCTGAGTATGGATTTCTAGTAAACTGATGGCACTATGAATCTAACTCCATCCTTTTGTAAAGCTTCATGTTTTTGGTAAAATCAGTTGTTCAGAAATGCATTATAATTATTTTTTCTTGGAGCAAACCAACAGATGTAAAGCCTTGGCTAACACTGTAACTTATGGACAGACCAGGATTTGATGAAACAAAGGGGTTTTCATGCATCAGTGCATACATGTATCTGGGGTCTGCTCCCACCCGACTTAGGCCAGACCCCCCAGATGGGGACCCCCCGAGACCATTTTCCCGACCCCTCAAATTTTTCTGGCAAGTAATTTGTTGAGCAAATGTTTGCGATTTTTTAGAATTTTAGACACCAAAATAGCCTGCAAAACAGCACTTTTTACCTGTATATCAGCCCAAATTCGTGATTTTTTACGATTGTTAGCCGAAAAATTACGATTTTTTTCGATTTTTGTGGGTTTTTAGTGCCCAACCCCTCGCAAAATTTGGGCTCAGATCCCACGGCCGGCGCCAGACCCCCAACCCCGTCCCCCCTTCGGCAGATGACCTGTGACATGTATGCATCAGTGGTTGCACGAAAACTGTAGCTTTTACATTGTATTATTTCTGCACGTATTGTATTATTCCAACTAAGATTTTTGAGAAAGATGTTTGACAGTTGTGAAATCACCAAATCGTCATTTTGGATTTATAAAGCAAACATCTACAGTAACCTCTATAGGTTTAGCCCTGACAAATTACGATATACATAACAGCAATCAGCTGGTTTTATTCCATAACTTCAGTGGCGGAAAAATCTCTATTATATTTTGCAGACTTTTAGTGAGCCTTGCAAGTTTGCCAAATTCTAGTTCTACCCAGCTAGAATCTCGCTTGAGATTCCTTATTTGGTTTAGTTAACACTAGTTGCATTGCAGCTGGGTTTCCATTCCCAACAGTGAGAGCATATGTACATTCTGTGGTTAAATAGACAGACAGGAAAGTCACAAAACACACAAAAGTAACAAGCGAGAGCCAAGACTACCGCAGATCGAATAGTCAATGAAGCAAATTACAAGTAAATTAGAAGTAAATTGAAAGTAAATTTTTCAGGCTTTTCAATCTAATTTAATTTACTTTTTACTTGCTTCGCCATTTTCGTCAGAGATTTAATTTTATTTTAATTTACTTGCCACTTAATTTACTCTTCGGAAGTAAATTATTTTCGAATTTAATTTAATTTTAATTTTAATTTGCTTGACAACGGTAGGGTGGGGGTGCAAAATTTTTAAATTTTGAACGTTGTAGTTTATGGACGGCCCCTAATTCGTAAAGATCGGAAAAAAACATAAATATCTAATTTATGCTATTTTTAGTTAAAAATGGACTTTTCTGATGTGCAATTATGGTTGGATGATATTGGATTTTTTGGATGCATATGATATTGCATATGAATATATGCATGCAATCTCTAGTGCATATTGATATTGCATATATCATATGCATGCAAAAATGAGATATGTACATATTTTTTGCATATTTGCATATTTATCAAGGCGGCCTAAAATCGATAATTGGACGTTTTCCAAGCATTTCGAGTTTTGTTGGAATGTCTACGCAACCTTTAGCATTTGTTAGGCATACCTATTTTACAGATATGGACCTCATCTGGAAAAAAAACAAGAATGGAAACACAGTTTGGCATTAAAGACCAGCTCATTTCGTAATTTTTCGGTAAAGGAATGGTTGACATTACAGATTTTTTGCTAATTTTCTGTTTGCATCTTCAAATTTGCTCTCTCTAATGTGGTATACCTAACCGTTTGTAGTTGTGTAGTTTCACAAATTAAAAAATTTTAAATTTAAAAAATCTCAGTTGGGATTTCCATTCTTTGTGAGTTCAGTTACAGTCTCAAGCCATTCATCTCCATTCTAAATGTGAAGAGAAGCTCTGATCTCTGTAAAGTGCAGATTTACAGCATAAACTGCCTCAAGGGATTTTAAATTTTTAGTTTGATGAGAAATTAGCAAAAACATGGCGACTAGTAAACGCAGAAGTCCATTCTGTTTGGCTGTCTTGGGATGTTATTTGTGCCACCTAAGTTTAAATAAGTGTGCTAAAACATAAAAACTCCAGATATTCATTAAGCAAGGGGGTGCTTGTAGAAATTAACAAATTCGCTAAACAAACTTTTTCATTTTTGCTCAGCTCAAAAGCAGAAATCGGCCAAACTAGCCCTCTTTGAAATTTTTACTTTTTGGATGAGTACTTTATGGATTTCTCCGCACCAAATGGATAAAACAACTACAATCATTTAACGGTCTTCAGAACATAAGTATACAACAAGAAAAGTCAGCGACACCTTTGACAAAAATATGCAAACTAAAAATATGCAAAATTTTGATATCAGGGTCAATTTGCATATGACTATTGCATATTGGAATCTTGCATGCATATGATATTGCATATGCATATATGCATGCAAAAAACCATGCATATATGCATTGTTTGATATTGCATATTGCATATATGCGTCCAACCGTATGTGCAATAGCTCAAAACTGTTGAAAAAACAACAGAAAAGACCAAAACATGCCGATCGACGGGCTGGCCACCGGTGTTGTATTAAAATACTCATATTATATAATCCTATATAGGATTTTATAACGTCATATATTATTTTCACGATTCAAGAGCTGAATTCTATAGTTAAATAGGAGGCGCCAAGCTAAGCCCAAGTCTACGAATGCATTTTCCATTCTGAATTTGATGCAAAAGTCATGACAAAACATTTAATAACAACTGAAAAACCCCTGTTAAAAACAGAACGAACTATGTACATAGCTCACTTCAGACCAGGGCTGTTGGGTCGGTTTTTTTCCTCGGTTTTTTTCGTTTTTTTCCGGAAAAAAACCGGTTTTTTTCCTAGGGGCTCGGAAAAAAACTAAAATGCGGAAAAAAACTCAAGTAAGTTTTTAAAGGAAATATACGCAATAACTGGTTAAATTCGCTTCCAACGCTTTGAATTTACGTTAATAGAAGCCTTACAAGCATTTCCATGGCATAACTTAGCTGTTTTTCGCAAAAAATACCGGTACCATTTTCAGGCAACTTTTATTATTGTATTTTTGATGTTTTAAAATCAAATTACTACACTAAAACATGAAATTAGTGCATTTTATAATAAGACTCACGCTATTTCGTTGAATTCTGCAATAAAAAGCGATTGTTAAAAAAATTTTTCTGTCATCTCGGAAAATAACTTTTGGAAAAAAACCGGAAAAAAACAGGAAAAAAACCGGAAAAAAACCGGCTTGAGTTTTTTTCCGGAAAACAAACAGCCCTGCTTCAGACTGTTACAGTACCCGACTCAGTGGTTTCTTTTTGGCCGGGTAACAACCAATCGATCGGCCAATGGCACGATCTTTCAGTTGAGAGCGGAATCTAAAAGGTCCGTGCGCTCAAACTAAAGCTGGAAGTAAATTTACGTTTTTTTGGACAATAAAAAATTTGCTTTTTTGACCTATATTCAACCGTTTTCTTCTCGGTCAGTCAGTACTCTACTTTATCGATTTGGCTCAAATCTTCAGACAAATAAACAAAAAATTGTGTTAGCTCAATTTAGAGATAAATTGTGATTTTTTGAGACTAGATTTATAGGCAGCCAAAGCTGTTTAACACTATCCGCTTTTCAGCACGGCAGCAGCATCAAGGAAAGCATGGTTTCCTACGAAATACTTTTTGGTCGCAATTCCAACTACTTCGGCTATTTCTTCCAGTGGCCTCTTCTAGCCAGCAGTCTCTTCTTCCTGGTGGCCTGGATCCATCCAGTCGATGATGGCTGCAGATTCTGGATGTTTTGGAGCTGCTTGGTAGCTCTGGCTTTGGTTTACGACAGACTCTACGCACTGCTACCGCCCTATAGCCCAGATTCGGTGCCGAAAATCGGTATATGTCGGTCGGTCGGTCGGTCGGTCGGTCGGTCGGTCGGTCGGTCGGTCGGTCGGTCGGTCGGTCGGTCGGTCGGTCGGTCGGTCGGTCGGCAACACACCTTGTCTGTCTATTTCAGTGCATTTCTACGGCCTAATGACAACCCTACACTTCGGTTCTCTGCTGGAGACAATTCTATTGTGCGTCGTCTTGCGCCGACTGAAAGCGACGAAAATACGGCGCGCCGTGCCCGGTTGTCTGCGCTCGGTGTCAGCTGCGTTTTGTCAAAGTAGATGGGTGACCGAAGAAAAAGAGTCAACGATGGGCTTGCACGAAATGATCGATCAGAATTCTGTGGCAGTAATCAAACAGCCTCTCTGAATAACTCAGAAAAAAGTGAAACAAATTTTAGGAGGGTGCTAGAACTGCGAGCTTCCGGTCCAATCTACCGTTCGTGCCTTCCACGTCGAGTAACCACAATTTGGAATGGATCGACCTGGTTCGATTGATCGATGCTTTGCTCTTTGTTGTTGTTTGTGCCGTTTTTACTCTTGGCGTCCTTACTTACTTGTTCTGAAGATTTGAAACTATGTGCTTAGTTATCGTACATAGGTAGATGTAGATTTCTTTATGTATAAGTTTTATTTATGTTCTGCGTTTGAAAATCGATAATCGTGCTTGGCTTATTTTCGGCGACCAAACACGCCAAATGCACTGTGTTCCAGTGGGTCATAGGCCAACAAATCTGCAACAAAGCGAAAGAGAAGAAAGGCAAAAAGGTAAGCAATAGAGACAGAGACAGGTATCACCTACGTACCTGGCGTTTCTTTCGTCTCTTTGGCTTTGAGAGAAGCGTGATATAAGATTTGCCGATATTTTGGTTGCGTTCTCAGCTGGTCTGTCGTGTCACCAGCTAGGACCACTTCACCCAGCACGCCAAGCATCATTGACAAAAGTAAAACTAGCAGCATTTGGCGATCGCTCATACTTATACTGTGGAAACCTGTAATAATATAATGAAATATAATGAAAGGTAGCGAAACAAAAACATTTTAGAGTGCGGAGCCATATGGCGTAGTTGGCCAACCTATCGGAAAGCAAAAAAATCATGGTAATTAAATATATCGTAAAACTGTTTCTGACGTATCGGGAAGCTATTTCAGACGCTCTCAGAAACGCGTTTTCAACCAGTCGCAAACTCAAAATTTGTTGTTTTAGGAGTTTATTCAGATGACGTTGGCGCAGTTGAAACGATTTACAAAATAACTCAGTCATCACTTTACTCACTAAACCAAGACAATCTGAACAAACTTCATCTGAAAGCCGGACCGAACATATCGGAAAGCCAGAAATTTCCGATGCGTTCAAACCGCTGTCATTTGCAAATGGTTAAGCTAGAATGTATATATTTACTTCTGTTTCTGATAGCTAGGAGTGTTCTGATAGCTAGGAGTGTTCTGATAGCCAGGGAGTGTTCTGATAGCCAGGGAGTGTTCTGATAGCCAGCGTGGCAGGCGGTTGCTTTAGCTTTAAACTGTGCGTCATGGGTCTTAGTACTTGGAAAGAATATTTGAGTGGTCTAAAAAGTGGCAGCTAAGTTTATCGGAACCTAAATGCCAGGTTCTTCACATCTCAAACAGGCAACATAAAAATGATTTCGAGTATTCTATAAACAACATAAATCTACAGGGTGTGCCAAAAAAAACAACCCAGCAGATTTTTTGCTGTAGCAACCGCAAATCGCAACCGATTTGAATGAATCCTTTTTTAAATGAAAGATAAATAAATTCTTGAAAGATTGATGTAACGTTTATTAAGATAGCCTGCTTAGTTCCTGAGATATTTGCCCTCAAAATCAAAACAGAGAGTTTGGCAGTGAACAAGAGTGATAAACACAACCCAGCAGATTTCTTACTTTTTCAACAATGAATCTTAACCGATTTAAATGAATCCTTTTTTGAATGAAAGATTGATAAATTCTTCAAAGATTGGTGCAATTTTTATTGAGATTCACTGCTTAGTTCTTGAGATATTTGCCCTCAAAGTCGAAACAGATTTTGGCAAAGAACAAGAGCTATTCGGTTGCACTTCATAAATAAAGCAGATTCCTACTGCTGGGGGCTAATGACACTTTACTGTTGAAGTGAACCGAGTTTGTGTGTCACCAGTAAAGCCTCCAATAGCCCTCAGCAGTAGCAGGAATCCGTTTTATTACGAAGTGCAGTGGAATGATAAAAAATCCCTCTTGTTCACTGCCAAAATCACTGTTTTGATTTTGAGAGTGAATATCTCAGGAACTAAGCAGAGTACATTAATAAACGTTACATCAATCTTTCAAGAATTTATTTATCTTTCATTTAAAAAATGATTCATTCAAATCGGTTGAAATTTGCGGTTGCTACAGCAAAAACTCTGCTGGGTTGTTTTTTTTTGGCACACCCTGTACAATCACTTCAAGTGATTAAAGATTTAGGGTATTACGTGCCAAAAAATATGAAATTCTCTGAATATTGTCAGCGGATATCGGCAAAAGCTATGAAAATATCAGCTTTAATCTTTAGAGTGTTTCATACACGACAAAGCGATATCTTACTGAGGGCCTATAAAACTTATGTTCGTCCAATAGTGGAATCAGGATCACCTATTTGGAATCCATGTCTATGTAAAGATATTGACGCCATTGAAAGGGTACAAAGATATTTTACAAGGAGATTATTTTATAGATGTGGCTGGTCAGAGAGGTCATATTTAGAACGTATTACAACACTGAAACTTGAAACGTTAGAAAAACGAAGGGTAAAAACAGATTTAATACTATGTTATAAAATAAAAAATAGACTAATTGATTTAAACCATAGCGATTTCTTTGAGTTAAATCAGCGAAAATCGCGCGGACATTCACAGATCATGAAAGTCCAGAGTAGTCGTATCAACGTAAAAAAGCATTTCTTTGCAAATAGAGTAGTCAACCATTGGAATTTGTTAACGGAAGAGCAGGTGGCTGCTCGTTCGGTGGGCGTATTTAAGGATAAACTAACAATTAGTAATCGAGGATTGCGGTTTGCGTAAGTGCACTGCCAGCAAACCGCTTTGCACTGGAGCCTCTGACTTTGTCCTGCTCGCCAATTTTGAACATTCTTCTTACTAACAAGTTCGTGTGCAATAAACTTTACTTTAGATGATCTAAAAGTTATTGGCGAAGTTGTTAAGAACCAGGTGGCACCTGTCCAAGAAATTGTAAATGGGCTGCGAAAATGGGGTGTGGCTGTGGATGATAAATTGGAAAAGATCCGCGAGGGGTTCTTTGGTGTGCAAACTGCCATTGACGGAGTGAATCGTGAAGTTTACTAGCTGCGACGTCAATTGCTGGCAGCTGAGTCTGATCACAAACGTTTGAACCTGGTCTTTTCTGGTTTTACGAAAAGCACTGCTGAGCAATCGGCTGAGGACATTGTGCTTGAGTGCTTACGAGATAGACTGGACATGGACCTGACTGGAAACGATTTGCATGCGGCTTGGTTTGTTGGTGAGAGTAAAAAGGGCAGTCGTCTGGTTGTGGCCCAATTCGTGGCAGAAAGTCCGTGACAAAGTTCTGAAATCGGCGTACAAATTGAAACAACACAGCAGCATTGACTTGCCACTTTTCATTAAGCCTGATCAGCCAGCAATCAAGCGTCAAGTTGAGTACCAGAATCGTGCCAAACTGAAGGAAGCTCGAAAGCAAAAGCAATCGATACACTGGTTGGGCGACGCGCTGATGGCGACGACATGGTGATCGCTCGTGCCTTCCCTGATGTTGAAAAGTTGCCGTCCTTGGAAACTAATCAGATGCAAGCGTCGGCTGACGGGAAGCGTAGTTAAGTCACCCGATCGTCAGCTTCTAGCCAGAAGAATTGACAAAAGGCGAGTGCAAGTTTGCGGTTTGTGGTGTTTAATGCACGTTCAGTTATTCGTAACCTGAATGTTTTGTGTTATTCATTGTCTACTGTGTATGCTAAATGTGTAGTCTGTATCTGTGAAACCTGGCTAAACGAAACGAATCAGTGCCTGATGCCGTTTTTATGAGGCGTTGCAAAAAAAGATCGGGCAGGGGGCGGCGGATGGAATTTTTTGACCCCCCATTTTTATTCGCTGATCTGAACGACTAAAGTGTGGATATTACAAAACCCAACCGGTTCGGCTGGGGGCCCACCCATTCCGGAGAAATCGGCGCCCAAAGTTGAAAAACCATGCTTTTTCGAGCCTGCCGATTTTTGACCGACTTCCATCTTTGACCGGGCGCCGTAAGCGCATTTTTAAAGTAATCCTCACCAAATCTGGAACATTTATAGAACCAATGACGCTCTTTCATTTGCACCTATCGACGTCGGAGTCGGATTGTAATTGCCGATTTGACAAGCAGTTTTTTGCAGAGATTAGACCGAAAAACACGTCTTCAGAAATACATATGTTTCACATGCGTGGCATCGAGCTATCCGGCTACAAATTTAACACAAAATAGCCCATGAAATGTGCTTTCGCCAACTGGTTTCAAATTTTTTGGATCTCTTCTAGTTTTCAAGTTATGGCCCTTCAAACTTCAGTGTCACGCACGGCCATTTTCCCCTTTTTAGCACGTTAGGTAATGGCATTTATGGAACTGGACTGTTTCGAAGGCATTGCATTGTCGATAAAGCGTTGTATTAATATAATATAACATTGTAAATTCAGTCCCGACACATGTGCAATTGTTATGGATGCTTTCTTTAATCATGCCTAGCTGCAGTTCTGGATGGTAGTGGTACTGTCTGTAAATCTCACCATATACCGGTACATCTCACATTACGACTATGACATAAACAGTGCTTTAGATATACATGTAGAACCAATAAGATATAAGGTAATAGAACTGAACAATAGCTCAAGAATGTCGCAAGATTTTGGTTACTACAGCGCTAGTTAAGCAACAACTACAGTATTGCAGAGTTTCACTAATAGAGATATAGTCGTAGTTTCTAGAAATTACTCAGTCTGAAAAGCCAGAATTGCGTAAAAAGTCATACCATTAGAGATTCTGAAAATTGTGCATCACACAAAGGAGCACCAACCTATCATAGCAGCTAAGCTTATGCGTGATTTTTGTTTATCACATTTTTTGCTGAATGAGTAAATATAGTAGATGCAAATGGAAGTTCGACGAGCCAGCGCAAGAATCCATAACAGTTTGCATGGCTACTGTTGCAAAGCACAAGGCGATAAGGAGAAACATCTGAAATACCAATGATGGAAAACTAATTTGACAGATTTATAAGATGAGATTATTGAGCTGATCAGGCCAAATGAATAGCATTTGAAGCAGTAGCATGCTGTTTGCAATAGCTGCTATTATTATTCAAACAAATGTACTGTATGAAATGATCTGGTTCAAAATTACGTATACCATAGTCACTGAAATGAAATAACAACAGTTCATACATGGGCCGGAAAAAATCCGGAGGGAGGTATGGAGACCTCGGGGGGGGGGGGGTCCCCCGAAAAAAGGCCAAAAAACGCCTATTTTGCCTTAAATAAGCGAAAATTTCCTCCCTCCAGGAGGGGGGGGGTGGGGGAGGTATAGCCAGCCGAGGGGGAGGGGTATACCCCCTTACCCCCCGGCCCATGTATGCAACAGTTTAACTTTCCTGACAAAATGCCAGATACCTGCATTTTGTGAATGCCTATACCTAAACCTGATACCTGATTGTGTTTTCGAAGTACCTGTACCTGTTCTATAATCAGGTACTTTCTCAACCAACACCTGACCACAGTAGCTAAATAATTCATGAGATTTAGGCCAGCGCGGCAAGTTTTCACTGAATAAACTAGAAGTATGTAATAAAACTGTGCCAAAAATCGCTAAATTAAAAGGCAAAACAACAGCAATCATATATGTACCGGAAAAATCCGTAGGGGGTTTGGAGGTCATCACAGGAATCGGTCCCAAAAACTTCCAAAAATCACCTATTTTGCCTTTAAAAAGAAAAAAATCGGTGAGGGGGAATGACCGACTGAGGGGGGAATGTATACCCGCCGCCTGGCCCATTTATGACAGCAATAATATATGTATATTAGGTTTCTAAGAAATGTCGAAAATCACCGCGCTACTAGGCTAGGCGTTGGTTAACACTGCATTACTGTACATACATATAAAAGAAGGGGTACCATGCTTTTTTTGCTTAGGATGGTGTATCGGTGGTGCAGGTGCCGAGAGTAACCAGTTCGTCAGCACTGTGTTTAGTGTGCTTCTTATACTGGGACCACACTGTCCTCCGAACCGTGCAAAACTGCATCATATGACTACAACAAAGTGCTACGTTTAAAAGAGTAAATGACAGCATCAGGACCCTACATCCAGGCAACCTATCAGATTTATAACAATAATCAATACCTTCGGCCATTTAAACAGTGTTGATGCAGACATTCCACTCAAATCAAAACAGCAACAAAGATAACGGTGGTTTTCCTTCACTCTACCAATAGCGTTTGCAGCGTGTATGTTTAAGAATTCACAAGCAAGTACGACCTCGCCTTCACAACCATAATACTTTCAGGATGTGTCAGCAGTTAATTTACAAAGTCAGATTATATTATAACGCTTCAACAACGATTTTACAGCACTGCAGTGCTCAAATTGCCATTACCTAACGTGCTAAAAAGGGGAAAATGGCCGTGCGTGACACTAAAGTTTGAAGGGCCATAACTTGAAAACTAGAAGAGATCCAAAAAAGTTGAAACCAGTTTTCGAAAGTACATTTCATAGGATATTTTGTGTTAAATTTGTAGCCGGATAGCTCGATGCCACGCATGTGAAACATATGTATTTCTGAAGACGGGTTTTTCGGCCTAATCTCTGCAAAAAACTGCTTGTCAAATCGGCAATTACAATCCGACTCCGACGTCGAATGGTGCAAATGAAAGAGCGTCATTGGTTCTATAAATGTTCCAGATTTGGTGAGGATTACTTTAAAAATGCGCTTACGGCGCCCGGTCAAAGATGGAAGTCGGTCAAAAATCGGCGGGCTCGAAAAAGCATGGTTTTTCAACTTTGGCCGCCGATTTCTCCGCAATGGGTGGGCCCCCAGCCGAACCGGCTGGGTTTTGTAATATCCACACTTTAGTGGTTCAGATCAGCGAATAAAAATGGGGGGTCAAAAAATTCCATCCGCCGCCCTCAGAAGGCAACCTGCCCGATTTTTTTTTGCAACGCCTCTTATGTGTGCTTCGTCTGGATCGAGAAAACCAGGGCGGCGGTGGAGTGCTTGTTTTGGTTCCTTCTTTTATAAATGCTAGCACAGTCCGCAAGCATGCATGCCAGATGTCTTACGAAGCCGTGTGCATCGACCTGTTTTTGTGCAAGCAAAGAATTGCGTAGAATTATTTTCGATCTTGTGTTTGTGTATAAATTGTTGCACGGCTTGTTAAATGTAGAAATTTCTTCTTTATTTACTTTATCGCCGCAGCTGTCTGTCTACACGTGGTCATTGTTTAAAGTCTATTTTGCCTTATTGTAAAACTTTCTCTCGCAAATCAGTTTTAGCCTCAAGAGTATTGCCGATTTCGAATTGATTACATGATGTCACTGTTACTGCTGGTAATTGCTAACCTTTGTAGGCTGTTAGAACAAGAAAATATATACAGATTTTTGAACAGGGCCCTATTGTATATCCTCCTGTTGGGGGTCCTTTGTAATAGCAAGAATGTAGTAATAAGTATATTTGCTTTGCTTATATATGTATTGGTTTGTTTTTACCCTACCTATTACAAGAAATAGACATACATACATACATACTTGCTATGTTATCCGTTCGACAGGGAGAGCTCTCTGTTGTGCTGTAACCTCACACAGTTTCGATATTATCAGAGATTACGCTAATTAGCTGCTTTAGTTCATCATCATGATACTCAGGCTATGTAATAATAGAGTGGTGAAAAAATCAAATTCCGCCTTCCGGCCAGATATTGCTTTCCTGCCGACTTCAGCAAATACGTAGACGAAGGAAGGAAAGCAAATTAGAACCGAAACTACAATACTGCAATCGGCCCGAATTTCTGAAAGAAATCATCTTATGTTCGCATGTGCGCATGGCGTGGTAACCAAAATATAACTCTACGTAACGCTACTATTATGAAAATTTAAAACGGATAGCAGATGGCGGGAATTCTAGTACTCGATTTACTCCTATTCTAGTCCGCACTTTGGAATGGCTTCAGGGAGACAGCAATTTGCGATCGTTCTCAGTTGGGGAGATCACTCGAATTTCAAATTTTGAACACAGAATTTTGAATGTGGTATCAAACGACTGCTGACGATCTCCTGGTTATTATTTTACACATCAACATCTAATTACTGCATGCTATATTCAGCTTTACCTTAGATACGTTTTTTTGGTCTCGAACAAAATAATGTAAAACGTGCGCACCCAAATTGTAAATCTTTAAAAAATATGACCAAATCCGGTATCAAACAACAACTTTTGACTTGTACATTTTTGTTTTATGCACCAGCACATCCACAACCAATTACTGCATGCTATCTCAGATTACGCGCTCGTCATATCGCCTTACTTCATCGATTATCGGCCGATTTCCCCCGGAACCGCCACTTACTAAAACAATCGTAGCATTCGAGTCTGCCGACGGATATGTCTGCCCACGAGCATATGGGTAGATATGACGATTAGCTATCAATTAAGCATAAACATAACAATATTCGTACAAGCCCAAGGACGGTGGCCCTTTTGGAGCAAAAAATGGCCAAAAATGTGCACACTCAAAACATTAATCGGCGCAAGTAGTGATCACCCTATTTATGGGGACCGCGGTTCATTAATTTGGGGTCTGACAAGCACGGATACTGTATTCATCGTCATTCAGACTCGTACAATCATGCAGAGAATTTTGATGAGCAGGAAAACCTCCAATTTCTTGTTTCATAATAGTTGTTGTTACATTGGAAGGCTCCTAAGCGTTAAGCCACAGAAATCAATTTTCTAACTACTAAGGTAACACCGAACCGCAAGTGTTCGTCGAAATATTCGATTTTTTGACAACAGTTCTCGTTGGAAAACTTTTTTGGGCAAACTTCTTGTCGAAAATTGGATTTTTGCGGTTACCGGACACTCAGGTCTTATAAGTGGAAAACTCCGGTTTGTGGCACCTAGGGGACGTGCAAAAATGACGTCATCGGTTAGGGGGGAGGGGGGGTTTGCCAAATGATGACAATCGATGACAAGGGGGGAGGGGGGTTCGGCCAATGATGATGTCACTTTTGTCTTATATTGAAATTTTGAGAAATTATCCTTCAAAAACGCATTTGAAAGTATTCATAGCTTAAAATTAACAGTTTTAGTAGTATGAGGAGGCCTGGTTGGGATCCTGATCAACAAGGGCGAGAAAATTTTGAAAAATCAACTTTCAAAAACGAATTTAAAACGCATTCTGGTCATCATTAGAGCCCTGCACAGGCCGCCCGGCAGAGAATTTTGGCTGGGTTGTTCAAGTCGGAGCCTGCCCGGGATGGATTGGGCAATTTTTAAATATCTAGGATCTATTTTAGCCAAAACAAGTTTTTCTTTAAATCTGTTTTTTGTTTAGGTTTGTTGCGTCATTAGAAATGTTTGTTTTGTATGTACTGTACTGTACATAGTTCTCGCACAAGTGATTTTGCAAGATTTTTCGGCGAGTTTAGCTCTCCCGAAACCGGGCCAGGCCGTCCAGCGCAAAATGTCATCCGGGCGGACTCGAAATTTGATATTTCAGGCCAGGCCGTGAAAAGAGGCACCATGCGCAGTAGGGCCCGACCGGATGCAAATTTCTACCGGATCCGTATCCGGATCCGGATATGCCCATATCCGGCCGGATCCGGATCCGGATATGCCGGATATCATTGATCAACTTAAAATTTTTTAGAATGCAATAAACCACATATATACATTTCTTTGTTCTATAACAGTTGATTTAAAACAACATCTAATAATTGTAGTTCAAAGAACGCAAGTTATACTTGTAAAACAACAACATTTCTAAATTTTCGGGCTTCAGAGAGGAGCGATCGCCTTCCGAAATCGTTCCAGCAGTCTTAAATGTTTGCTAGCTAGTAGACCTAATTCGTAGTACTACAAACTACAAACTACATATTTTCGGCGATTATGACGTCATCAAGACTACAAATTAACTAAGACTACATATTATTTTGGCTAACTACAAATTGACTACAAACTACTTTTTCATAATTTGCGAATTTATAGTCAATTTTTAGTCATTTCTTTTGGAAATTCTTGTCTTAGTTTTCAAAAAAGATCTCATTGCATTTTTAAAAAATACCAAATGTTCAGCATTGGAATTCTATTAAACATTGAATTATGTCTGTTTGTTTCCAGAAATACCCATTAGAAAAGGCGATTTTTTCACAGAAAAACCAACTAACAGACTTCCGGTTATTAATGTTGCAAGGCATTCCCATGACTGATTGTTCAGTTGGCAAACATTTGCAGTAATATAAAATTTGTGACGTTTGGCAACCTGACTACAAATTGACTACAAACTAAAACTACATATTTTTTAACCTGAATTTGACAACTACAAACTAAGACTACAAATTATTTTCGCGAAAATTTTTAACTACAAACTAAGACTACAAATTGAAATTCTCTGAGGAAATAGGTCTACTCGCTAGCTACCGTACCGATAGAGCACTCAAATACTTCCTGGCAAGCTGAAAAACTGTTTTTAGAACCATACAACTGCCGCAAATTTCTGACCTGGTCAATTCTGGACGGTCGAATGCAATATTTATGTTCAAATACGTAAAAAATCACGTTTTCTCATCTGTGACTGATATCCGGCATATCCGGCAGGTAATATCCGGATCCGGATATCCGGTCGGGCCCTAATGCGCAGGGCTCTATTTGGACACCTTTAGTAAAGAATATTTTGTTTTCTCCTATTTTTGACAGGTTTTTTCTTTCTAATTCCACCAAAAAAGGTGTACCTACTGTATGTACCTCACTACACTGTACCTTTCTTGGATACCTTACTATTTTCAATACATGTAGTTCATATTTATTAACTGTGTAGCTGGGTTTTTTCACTGAATTGTAATAAATTAGTAGATTAGTACCGGGTTTTTCCGTATAAACGCCTCCCCCCAAATAGTGGCCCCCTGGGCGTTTATTTGGAAAGGCTTTCCAAATAAACGCCCATGGGCGTTTATTAAGATAAAACATTTTGTCTGGGAAAAGATAAAAAATGTGATGAAAAATGGGTTAAAACCTCATAAATTGGGGCTAGAAGCATGAGTTTCAGTATAGAAAGACGATATTCAGTGAAATCAACTCACAGACAGACCGCGCTCAGCCAGAAAGCAGTTGCCAATTCCAAATAAACGCATATGTACAGTACTTTCCAAATAGCCGCCCCTGGGCGTTTATTCAGATTTGAACAGAAAAGTGCCAAAACTAAATAAACGCCCATGGGCGTTTTTACGGAAAAACCCGGTAGTAATGTTCTTAAAAATAACGAAAAATCTTCTAAAAACAAGCTGTTTCTAAATACGGGAAAATCTAGAAGAATTTAGAAGAATAACTAGAAGAATCTAAGAGCTATTGTCCCAAAATTTTCTCATTTGAATGCAGGAATTTTTGCAAATTCGGGGGGGGGGGTGGAAAAAAGTGACGTCATTTTTTCGCTTTTAGAGGGGGGGTTTGGAAAATGATGACAACCGATGACAAGGGGGGAGGGGGGTCGAAAAATGGCCAAAAATCGATTACGTCATTTTTGCACGTCCCCCTACCGTGTGTGCATAGTCCCGTATAGACGCCTATCTAAAGGAAATTTGAAAAAATAGAAATCGATAATGTACGGTATATTTCAAATTTCAGCCAATTTGGTCAATGTTGGCGGAAATAGTAGTAAAAAGAAATGTGTCCATAATTTTGAGACACAAATTTTTTTCAAATTAAGGAGGCTGCCGGACCTTGTGTCTCTTCCTGCTCCATAGCAGTTGGCTACTCCTAGTCCGAAAGGACAAAAAGTTACAACAACAAATGGCTAAATCGGCGCACTACCGTAGCTGGACCAGCTGTGTGTCAAGTCAATTTGAAAGTTTATGCCAACCTTACATGTCATGTCTAGTACTTTCGTAATTAACCTAATTAATATTCATACATGTACGTAGTAGGGGTTTGGGGGTTATCCCCTAGCTGGAAAGGCCAACTCCTCGACCCAAAAATACAAGCACTCGTACGTACCGGCCCCATTACTAAAAACCCGGCTAAAAATCACTAATTTTTAGCTTAAAATAGTCTTCAAAGCCTTTGGAAACAGAATTTGGCGGTTCCACTACTGATATTTAAGACAAATCGGTGTTTTTAGAAGCAATTTTTCTCGTTTTTAGTTTGTTTTCAACCACTTTCGCAGCTTAAAATAGCGATTTACAGCCTCCTTACCAGGGCTGTTTGTTTTCCGGAAAAAAACTCAAGCCGGTTTTTTTCCGGTTTTTTTCCTGTTTTTTTCCGGTTTTTTTCCAAAAGTTATTTTCCGAGATGACAGAAAAAAATTTTAACAATCGCTTTTTATTGCAGAATTCAACGAAATAGCGTGAGTCTTATTACAAAATGCACTAATTTCATGTTTTAGAGTAGTAATTCGATTTTAAAACACCAAAAATACAATAATAAAAGTTGCCTGAAAATGGTACCAATATTTTTTGCCAAAAACAGCTAAGTTATGCCATGGAAATGCTTGTAAGGCTTCTATTAACGTAAATTCAAAGCATTGGAAGCGAATTTAACCAGTTATTGTGCCTATTTCCTTTAAAAACTTACTTGAGTTTTTTTCCGCATTTTAGTTTTTTTCCGAGCCCCTAGGAAAAAAACCGGTTTTTTTCCGGAAAAAAACGAAAAAAACCGAGGAAAAAAACCGACCCAACAGCCCTGCTCCTTACTGAAAAGAACGTGTTAAGAGTGGGTGTCTGAGTCCGGCAACCCTGTAGTGAACTCCCTATGCACAAAAATAGGTCGACCTCTCCGATTTTGCTCAAAATTTGCATAAATGATGTATCTTAGGGGAAACCAACGTGTACCAACCATCAGCCCCCAACTCCGCCTAATATGCAAATTACGAGGGGTCAAAGGTCAAATTTGGGGTACCTTATTCGATTGAGCATAACGATGCCAATTTTCAACGCACGGTGTTCGGGTTTCTTTTAAACGATAGAGCTTGCTCTTGGCTTTCCAACGGGCTACACGGCGCATTTCTGCATGGCTTCATTCGGTAGTTATAGCGATTTGTTTTCATTTTTTGATGACCCAAAAATCGCTTTTTTGCCCACTGCAAAAAAAATTCCCTCCTACCCCCCCCCCTTTTTTATTTCTTTATTTGATAGCCCTTGATGAGAGCTTTAATTTCATGTAAAATATGAGCGATTTCACTGGGGCATTTTGGAGAAACTTGCATTTGAATGTTGCTACCCAAGCTGACTGCTGCGAAATTTCTACTGTAAGAACTGCCCGAAAGTGTGTTAGTTTGCATCCCAGTAAGTTCAGGATTCTTTTACTGTATACGTAGAGTTTTACTGTATACATAGTATACTGTTCAGGATTCTTTTACTGTATATGTATTTCTCAACAGGAGATCTGTTTTGCTCTGAAGAAGTTAAAGAGGCACAAAGCGGCTGGTCCAGATTGCCTGTTCTCAGAGGTTGTCAAGGCCGGTGGTCCTCCTCTGGTTTCTATTCTGCACAAGCTGTTTACTCTGATATGGCAAGTAGAGTCGGTGCCAAAGGACTGGCGAGATGTAATTATCATTCCAATTCACAAGAAGTCAGACAGAAGGAAGTGCAAGAACTATCGAGGAATTAGTCTTCTTTCGGTCATTGGCAAAGTGTTTCTCAGCGTAGTGCAAAAGCGTCTGTCTGTGAAGTACGAGAAGGAGCTAAGAGAAAATCAAGCCGGTTTTCGGCCAGGTCGTGGTTGCATCGACCAAATTTACACACTCAGGCAAGCTATAGAGATGAGGCTCAGACATGGCAAACCAACGTACTTCATATTTGTTGATTTTGCTGCTGCTTTTGACAGTGTACACCGCGATTCTCTGTGGAAGATCATGAGATCCATCGGTATTCCTACAAAGCTGGTCAATATCATCAGGGATCTTTACAATGGCAGTGCGAATCGAGTCAGGGTGGACAAGGAGCTCTCTGAAGAATTTCAAGTTGCTACTGGAGTCAGGCAAGGCTGTGTTCTCTCTCCCAGTCTTTTCAACCTTGTTATTCATTGGCTCCTTAGGACTGTCATGACACCACAGGATGAAGTGATGATTGGCAACAATGTACAACTGTCTGACTTAGAATACGCAGATGACATCGTTCTCCTAGCAAATTCAAGTCTTTCTGCTCAAGCTCTGGTGAACCGCCTCAATCTGGCAGCAGAGAAGTTGGGGCTTAAAATAAATGTAAGTGCTTGTCGCTCACTGACGACCCCCTGTTGCAAGTTAACGGCACACCAATTGAGAACGTCATGCTTTTTGATTACTTGGGTTCACGAGTGGCTGGAGATGTCTCTGTGTCAACCAACGAGATTGACTCTCGGCTGGGGAAAGCAGCTGCTATTTTTGCGCTGTTGAAGAAAAAACTCTGGTCACGCCAAGATATCTCCATCAAGACGAAAATGAGAGTGTTTAAGGCAGTGGTGGTTCCTACATTGCTCTATGGAGCGGAAACTTGGACCATTTTGGAGGCCAACCTGAGAAAATTGGAAGTCTTCCAAATGAACTGTCTCCGCTCAATCCTGAATGTCACACTTCTTGAACGTCTGCGAAACTCGGCCATCAGAGCCTGTTGCAATAATCAGCCTACGATCTCAGAGCTGATTCAAAAAGCCCGCGACCGTTGGTTTGGCCACATGTGTCGCATGCCACGCAGCCGCCTAATTTCTCTTCCAATATTTAACACCCGTCCCCCGGACTGGAGGTGCGTGCCCAATGCTTCAAAGAAGACCTGGCTCAAACAGATACAGGGAGACTTCGCGTTTCTGAAGATGGAGTATGGGGCTGCCAATTGGTCCCGCTCCTGGCAGACCGTCCTTAACAACCTAGCAAATGATCGTCGCCAGTGGAAAGAACTCTGTCAGAGGTCTTTGGAGATGCATCAGGGCCGGCAATAGCGACAATCGCTGATCAAGCCGTCACAAGGCAAGGCAAGGCAAATATGTAGAGCGTTTCTCGAGCTATCACTTGATTAATTGAGGTTGAGATACATGCAGTATGACATTGTATCAAAACTGTTCCAAGAATGTTGAGGATCCTTTTTGCCATCTCAACAGCATAGGCTCGGAGTTGAGTAATCTGGGTCGTTGTCCAAATCCCAATCATCAACATTTCTTCTTTTTGTTGGTGTAAACAGCTTCCATGGACGCTCATTCTGACCAATCCAGACTGGAGGACCATCAATGAATTCGTAATATTGATGACTTTCAATAGCTGCTTTCTCCTGTGAAATTTGCATTTGAATGTTGCTACCTAAGCTGACTGCTGCGAAATTTCTACTGTAAGAACTGCCCAGAAGTGTGTTAGTTTGCATCCCAGTAAGTTCAGGATTCTTTTATCAGAAGCAACAGGTTGACACGTATTTTAACTCTAAACTTTTGAGTTTACAATAGCCGTGGCATAACAGTAGTGTGGTGCAGCATAAGTTGCTTCAGTCATTCGAGATGTTCTTTCAAGTTTGCCAGCATTTCATCATCCTCAGGAGTGACAATGTTTTCATCATCCAGGTAATCATGCCGAGGTGCAAACCGGTTTTCTGATGTATCTTCTGGCTTGTCAACGTTGTGCTGCTCAACTGCACCCTTCCTTAGCTTCTGTGACATTCTTGAGAAGTATGCAAGAATTTGTTGCTCTGTCAAATATTCATTCACATTGAAGAGAAGAGCGCCATCTGAAGCATTTTGTTGAACATTTGTTCAAATGAACGAAGTGACATGGTGCATATAATGCAGCACATGTTTTTGCTATAGTAATAGGTGAATAGTACCTCTATGGGTTTTTCTCATGTCGCTGGCCACCTGCGCTGCGTTCAATTTCTGTTTTGTTTTTTCACCTTCAAGAAACTTGCTCTCAAGGTACTGCACCTGATTCTTTGAAAAACGAGTGAAAGCAGATGCTTCACGCAAGGCCCACCCCTGTTCAAGAGGTTGCGTCTCGCTTTGATGGCATGCGCTTTTTTGAGCAGCATGCGTCTCCAACTCCTCAATTGATGTCAGCGCGAAGGTCATCCATAGCTTTAGAAGTGTGCAATTCTTCCAATCGAGTAACGTACAACCCTAAGAAACCTATTTATGGTAAGACATATAGAAGTAAGAATTAAACAAGAGGTAAAAGTACAGTTAAACAAGTAAGCATATGTAAATGTAAACATGCCTTGAGCTGCACCCAAAAGAGTGAGTCTTTCAGGTTTGTACTTGTGTTTTCCACCGGCAACATGCCGAATTAGATTTGCGTAATAGTAAAACTGGGCGGTACATCCTGCTTCTGGACAGTCGTACAGCAAGTCACGTTTGAACTCATAGCCGGACTCTGCCGTCACTCGAGTATTCAAGTTTGGTTTATTCTATTGCTTACAAAAGGCATACTATGAGTAAGACCAATGGGATGAGTAGAGATTCCGTTTTTGCCTTTTGAACATGAAAAATCTTTTAGGTCTCAAGTTCATTCTGAGTGAATGGTTCAGTGGTATTAAAACTCAGTGGAAGAACAGTGACTCGGGTGTTGTTCAGAAAGATAGTGAAAAACTAGGTCAGTCTTGTTTAGGAATCAGATTATTTTGTCAAAGTTCAGTACTGAGTTTAATTTACACAGAAATACTTCAGGTGTGTACGTATTATTTATCAAAACAGCCAATATCAACAGTGCTGGTGTTCTTACCAGCACATCTCCAATCACTGTGTCGTTTCGCGGCACTGAAGGGCTCACAAGAACAATGAATTTACCATTTGTGTTTAGCCAGCTTAGCGACGTGTCTGCGTAAACTTTGAAGTATAGCCAGAGTAACAGAAGATGTTGTCATGTATACTGTTTGATGTTTCTTTAGATTTGAAAGGAATGCTGTCTACACATTTCCGCTATTCAGACTTCGCAAGGTTGGGTCAGTGACCCACCTTCTTCTATCAGTACATTCAACTGAAGATACCTGGTGATAAATTCGTTACAACTGCCTTAAAAAGATACGATGTGTAAAATGCACTTTCAGGGCAGTACAACAGATAAAACTCTTCGTTTGGAACCGGTATTAACAGGAGAAAGCAGCTATTGAAAGTCATCAATATTACGAATTCATTGATGGTCCTCCAGTCTGGATTGGTCAGAATGAGCGTCCATGGAGGCTGTTTACACCAACAAAAAGAAGAAATGTTGATGATTGGGATTTGGACAACGACCCAGATTACTCAACTCCGAAGCCTATGCTGTTGAGATGGCAAAAAGGATCCTCAACATTCTTGGAACAGTTTTGATACAATGTCATACTGCATGTATCTCAACCTCAATTAATCAAGTGATAGCTCGAGAAACGCTCTATACAGTAAAAGAATCCTGAACTTACTGGGATGCAAACTAACACACTTCCGGGCAGTTCTTACAGTAGAAATTTCGCAGCAGTCAGCTTGGGTAGCAATATTCAAATGCAAGTTTCTCCAAAATGCCCCAGTGAAATCGCTCATATTTTACATGAAATTAAAGCTCTCATCAAGGGCTATCAAATAAAGAAATAAAAAAGGGGGGGGTAGGAGGGAATTTTTTTTGCAGTGGGCAAAAAAGCGATTTTTGGGTCATCAAAAAATGAAAACAAATCGCTATAACTACCGAATGAAGCCATGCAGAAATGCGCCGTGTAGCCCGTTGGAAAGCCAAGAGCAAGCTCTATCGTTTAAAAGAAACCCGAACACCGTGCGTTGAATATTGGCATAGTTATGCTCAATCGAATAAGGTACCCCAAATTTGACCTTTGACCCCTCGTAATTTGCATATTAGGCGGAGTTGGGGGCTGATAGTTGGTACACGATGGTTTCCCCTAAGATACATCATTTATGCAAATTTTGAGCAAAATAGGAGAGGTCGACCTATTTTTGTGCATAGGGAGGGTTGTCTGATTCAGACATCGACTCTTAAAACGCATTTCCAGGCGTTTTGGAGCTTTTTTAAATTCTGTACCCCTCCTCTGGGTGAAACCGCCCATGACCCCCCACCTGACAGAACCCCCTGTACCCCCACGCCGGTCAAGACCTGTTACATGTATGTTTATTGATCTTCAGTCACTCTCATTCAACTGCGTCTCTTCTGCGGCGAAACGTGCCAAAAGCTGTGTGTTCTTCTGGGACGTATGTCACTGGTTCCGATTCCTCTGAAGCTGAAAACAGACAGAAATTTCTCTAAACTTTCCGTCCTTTCGATTTAGAAAAATTTAGTAAAATTCAAATTTTGTCAACCTTACACTATATTGTTGTTACAGGGGCTTTTCCGTAAATAAGGGGCCGTCCATAAACTACGATGTTCAGAGAGGGGGGTGGTGGTTGGTTGAACGTCGGAAAACATCCTAGGGAGGTGGGGGTTGATATCGAAAACGTTGAGGTTTGTTAGGTGCCTAAGAAGCTTTTGTCCACATCTAAAGGCTCTACAGGCTAAGCTAAGTTTTGCTAGTGAACTGCGAGGGAAGCGGCGTGCATTTCACTTATGCATGATGCGCTGATTATCCGATTCAGATAGAGTGACACTATCCCTCACTTATTCGGAACCGAGGGCTTCTGGATGAAATTAGATCTTAGTCTTGTATGTAAAATTATGATAAGTTAATATGGTAGATTTCCGTTTATCGGGGGTAGTCTTCCACAATTGCCGATTGTTTTCTCAGAAAATCTGCAAATTGCTACCGTACGTAGTATCGGACACAGCACCAAATTTAGTCGGGGGGGGGGGGTGGCGACCAAAAACGTTGTAGTTTTTTGGGGGTTGTGTTGAAAACGTCGAAACACACCGGAAGGGGGTGGACGTTCAAAGTTTGAACTTTTGAACGTCGTAGTTTGTGGACGACCCATAAGCCAATGAGATTGTTTTTAGGCTTTGCTACTTTTTTCTCTACCTATTGAAAGTAGTAAAGCCAATGGAAAAATAGACCGAGATACAATGTGGTAAGCTTGTTTTCGGGAAAACCATTCTATGTATTATTGGATTACCAGGCAGCAAAGCGACTGAATGGCGCTTCAAGTATTCGTCAATCATCATTTGACGGTATTTTGGCTCCATTTTCAGCACTCCCAGAGATATGCTTGCTACTGTTATTTTACTAGTGGATTTTTATTTTACTATTTACTAAATTTACTACAAATTCAGCCCTTCAGTTTAATTTTAATTTTTGTTTTACTACCAAACAGCTCCGATTTTACTAATTTTTGTTTTACTAATGATTCTACTAATTTTACTACTATTTTACTGCGATTTTACTGGTCATAACGTGGAATTTTGAATCAATGATGTCAAGATATTGTGAATAATTCATGTTGGTCCAAATATTTGCTAAATTTGATCATGATACGAAGTTCTCCAGAACTAGACACAAAGACGTGTGAAATTCGACCCACAAAAGTGCGCCCACACGTCTTTTATTGCAAAATTGATCAAGAATTTGGCCGAAATTAACCAAAAAACTAGTAAAATAGTAGTAAAATTTTCATTTTACTATTGACGGTCCTTTTTAATTTAATTTAATTTTTACTTTACTATTGGCTCTTAATTTTACTTTTTACTATTATTTTACTACTAGTAAAATACCACTAGTATTACTAATTTTTGTTTTACTATACTATAGTAAAATAACAGTAATGCTTGCCTCTAGCACCTGGATTTCCATCAGCAGATGCACTGCCAGTATAATGGCCACGAGCAAAGAACACCGCATTTTTTACCTCTGCAGCAGAAACAAAATGTTACTAGTGGCTTGGTACGGCTTATATTGCCTAGCCCTAGCAGCTAAATGAAAATCAAGTTGTCCAAACGCCCACTGAGAAATGAACAAGTAGCTAGGGGTATAATTAGGGATGCTAGTTAGCAAGCACTGTCAGCAAAGGGTAGCTAAAGTACCGTATACTGTTGTTTGGTATTGAATTTTCCAAATGCAATACACATTTACTGTCAAATGTGTATTATTGCAGTTTGTGTATACATATTCAACCAAAAATGTGTATTTTTGTGTATATTTGTGTGTGTGTATTGTACTGAAACTGCAGGTTTTTCGCAGATTTTGAGCCAGAAATGTTAGGAAAGTCAAATCAAATGTCTGCTGCTTGAAAGCTTGGATAGCTTTGAAATCGAGTAGGCCATTTGAAGGCTTTATGAGGATATCTACTGTTTATTATTACAGCAAAAACACCGAACTTTTTGAGTTTGTTCGAAATTTTATCGAGTTTTGCAAATCAAATACACTTTCCTAACGCTTTATAGCGCCTTCCTGAGTTTTTTCAGAACAGAAATACCCGTCTTACATGGATATAAATCACGAAACAGGCATTAAACAGTCCCTGACAGGCTCCATCAATAAACGCTACATGCAAATTTTCTTACAGAAGTTTGCCGTTTTGTTGTAGATTGCCAAATTTGGTATTTTCTGTTCTTTTTCTAACAGTTTTGAGCCAGTCTAGCCTATTATACATCTCAAAAGTCCATTTTTAACTAAAAATAATATAGTAAACTAAAGATAATAGATAAACTAAAGATAACTAAACGAAAATATACGTAACACTGGAAGAACACTCCTCACATCCCTGGTTCAAATATAATAGACCAAAATTTCTACCTTCTAATTATAGCTTCTCAAAAGACCAAGATGTTTAAGTGATCCAATGCGGCAAATCTTACCCAATCCAGTGCAGTTTCGGGTTCCAGAAATAGCCGACAAATACTGAATAGCTGTCAGAATAATATACTGGTTAGCATGCACGGAGCTATTTTTCCGACAGCTCTGATACATGCATTCGACACCTTCCGCGTTTTTTTCGCAACAAAACTAATTGTCAGCCGCTATACGTGCGTGACCTTTGTCGCATTTCAAGGAAGTCTAATTAACCGCCAGCTCACTTAATACAATATACTACTGCAGTGCCTCCATAAATGGACACTTCCACTCCAAGCGTGGGACGACTTTTGGGGCAGCGATAAAATTCGTTGTTAAACAATTGTCCGACCGACCGACCGACCGACCGACCGACCGACCGACCGACCGACCGACCGACCGACCGACCGACCGACCGACCGACCGACCGACCGACCGTTAATACTAGACTTCAACTAATAGACGTTTGTCTATTGTTTTCTTTGCACTTCTTTCTTGCGTTGAACTATAGCAACTTTCTTCATGTGCGCACCTAATACCAGCTGTGGAAGAATTAGAAAACTGTGAAAAGTCGATGCAGCTGTTATGTAAGTTACTAGCGTAAAGTGCATCAGAGCTGACTGCGTAGCAACCAAAATGCGCGTACAACTTTTAACTCTAACCTGCTCGCTAGCCTTTTTCCTGCCCGTTTACTTTGTTAAGTCGGAACAACTGGTTAGAGTAGAAACCGAAAATGGTCTGTTAGAAGGTCAACTACTATCATCGTCAGTTGATTTTAAAGTGGCAGCGTTCAGAGGCGTTCCATATGCCAAAGCCCCGGTCGGCGAATTGATGCTAAAAGTAGGTACTCTTAGATTAAAGATCAAATGAAGTCAAAATTTTTGCCACTCCTAGAAACCGGAGCCGTTTCCGCGATGGACTGGTCGAAAGGAAGCAAAAACCTGGCCACCCAGATGTATTCCAAGTCGAAAAGTTGGAAATGTGCCCGGCTCAAAATCAACGGACAGTCAAGATTGCTTATTTTTGAATGTTTTTGCCCCTCAACAAACGAGCAGTGATGGTAGCAAAAGCCTATACCCTGTACTGGTGTTTATTCACGGAGGTGCATTTCAAATGGGATCAACGGAAAGATATGGTCTGAGGGGAATTTTGGAGCGGCTCGTACCGAAAGGAGTTGTAGTGGTCAGTATACAATATCGTGTTGGATTTTGGGGTAGGCTTTTGACAGCTGCGACAGGAGTAGAGTGCGAATGAACAGGTGTTGGGTAGGCTATATTGTAGGTAACCATGTGTTTTAGTGTTGGGTTGTCAGGTATTGGGTTTATTGGCACTCTAGGGACCCGGTTCATTGAAGGTATATCTGACAAATCAATTTAGGGTTCTTCAGTACTGGTGACAGAGAGGTTCCCGGCAATCTTGGCTTATGGGACCAGCGACTGGCCTTAAAATGGATCAAAACCAACATTGAACGGTTTGGAGGTGACTCATCAAGGGTAACACTGATGGGACAAAGTGCAGGGGGCGTATCGGCAACTGCTCTGGCCATCTCTCCCCATTCGTATGGTAAAATGTGTAGTATTTTAGTTTAATGTATTGATTTTATGAAAATAACAAGAATTCAGACTTATTTCAACAAATCATCGCTATGAGTGGAACCATCAGTGCCCGTTGGGCGGTGCAAACAGAATTGGTACTGAAAAACAGCAAATTACTGGCTAAGATTTTGCACTGTGACAACAACTCATCTATAGAGATGTTGAGGTGCATTCAAGTGACAAGCACGAGCCAGCAGATTAAAGCTGTCGACGAATTTAGACAACTCACTGTAAGCCGAAAATTATGTACATCAGGAATCTATTTGTCATATTGTTCTTCAGCAAGCCGAGGGACCAACTGCACTAACCTTGCCTTTTCTTCCAATCGAGGATGAAGATTTTTTCCCTGAACCTGTCACTGAACTAATCAGAAAAGCTCCTTACAAGCCATTTATAAGTGGAGGCCTAGCAGCTGACGGTGCCTATATGGCTGCTCCCCCTACCGATCAATGGAGATCGATATTCGATCAATTCGATGAACGATTCTTCAATTCTGCCATCGATGAAGTGATTACTGGTGATGACATCTCTTCCAATATCACCAAAACAATGATAAGATACAAATATCTGTACAAAAATGGGAAGGCAAACGTTGCGGAGAAAGCTAAACTTTTTAACAGTTACATCAAGGTGCGTGCAGGTCACACTACCAAAACCCTAAAATTCGGCACCATTTTATTTTTTTTTAGTTTCTATCTGATATCTTTATTTATGCTCCAGCCCACTTTGACGCCCTTAGCATGGAGGTCAAAGGTCAAACTTGGCTGTATTCCTTTGACCACTTCAGCCCTGCAGCCTTTCCTGAAGAGCATGCATTCAAAGGTTGTCAGATTGAAAATCTGAGCTGTTGAAATTCACACTGTTTTTAGGTGCCATGCATGCGATGGACGTTCCGTTTATTTTTGGAGAAACTGAAAACCAACCATTTCGACCGTTTGAATTCGACCAAAATGACCTAGCAGTAGCAGAAGGTGTTACAACTTTGTGGACGAATTTTGTCAAATTTGGGTATGGCTGGTCAAGTTCTCACACTACTCGTTTTGGGCATTTATTTATTACAGTAATCCAACTCCACAGCCATTTCAAGACGTCATCTGGGAGCCGTTTGACTCAAAACGCAACAATTTTCTCAGTATACAACCGAAACTGAAGCAGAAGAAGAACTACTACCGAAAATCTATGCACTTTTGGAATGGTTTCTTGCCTCACATTCTTGTGCAGCTCAATTAGACCTCTGTCAAAGTTCTGTTTCCTTCTGTGATACAACAGCACCATTTTGGACAGAATTGTCTCTATCAGGCAGTAAAATACTGGCTCCCCAGCCCAATAACACAACGAGTGCCATGCCCAATGTAGGGTACAGCCAAGGAGCAATGCGGTATAGCACGAAAACTCGTGTATCCCCTCTAGGGTCTACGTACAGTAAATACAGTAGAACCATTAATGGGGTTCGTGTCATTTACCAGACATTGGTCTCCAATGGGCAGTCTGTAGTTCTTGTACGGTTTGTACTGTATATTACCGTAACAAATCCACAGTAGAAAGGTTACGGTCATAGCTACACTGACCAGTGCTCCTTGTCTATTGGCCCTTGGAACCAAAATTCCCAGTGCAAATAGACCAATCAGTGGCCCGGCCAAGGTTCCCATCAAATTGGTGACCGATTTCAGCAATCCACCGATTGGGTCACACAGGAAGGCCATACCTGTAGTCAACAAACCGGCCAATAAAGCAATCAGCTTGGAAACGTAGACAGTATTCACAGAATCTTGCTTTGAAGTGGGCAGCCAAGACCGTATGAAGTCTTGCCAAACCACAGTACTGATACTGTTGATACCACTGGACACTGTACTCAGGGTTCCACTGCAGAGACAGGCCAGAAAGAGGCCGGGCAGACCGGGAATGGAACCCAACGATTCAGCCACCATGTAGATCACCAGTTGATCTTTACTTCTGATCTCTCCTGTTTGTCTGGGGTCACAGCGTTTAAAATAAGCGACTAGAACCAGACCCACGAAGCAGCAGCAGGTCACCAGTAGGATGTAGCAGGGAATGACACAGGCCACGACCAATCTAGCCTGATTAAGGGAGGCCAGACTACAGTAACGCTGCACAGCAATCTGGCTGAGACCGTACTGACCCAGCCAATAACCAAATCCGCCGAAACTGGCTATCCACACTGAGAAATACTGTAGAGGGTTTGGGTTGAAGTTGGTGAGGGGCTTGAACCGGTCAGCTCCGGATGCAATCTGAATGCATGGGTTTAGAGAAGCTGGTATAGCCTGCTACGTATATGTACATTGTAACAGGTCATCCGCCGTTGGGGGAAAGGAGATTCCAAATTCTAAGGAGATGGTTGGCGCTATAAATGGCAAAAATTGCAATTTTGGGGTAAACATAGTAGAAATAGCTAACTTGGGCTCAAATACAGCTAAAGTACTGTTTTACAGGTGATTTTAGCAAGTTTAGTGTCTGAAATTATAAAAAATGCAAAAATTTGCTGAACAAATTACTTGCCAGATAAATCAGAGGGCAGGGGCCGGGAAAATCGTCTCAGGGGGTTTGGTTGGCCTAAGTCAGGTGGGGCAGTGCTGTATTTAAATTACAGCCATCACAAACTCCGCCCCCCAATGGTCAATGACCTAACTAGACCTCTTCAATATTTTACACTCCTTCAAAACCCGTTTCACTACGTGTACAACAGCCGAAAACAGACATCGGCTAGCATTTCGGCTGAGGGGGATTACAATTTTCAATTACTGAGGGGGCTGAGGGGGTGGTAAGCCAAAAAGTCCGATTTTTGACTAAAATCAAGGTTTTGGGTTTATTTTTCATTAAAATAAGCTATTCTGAGCTCATTTACACCTATTCCAGGCATATTTTTGTCATAATTTTCTATACTAAATTCCATACTAAAATAAAATTCCTGAGGGGGTAGCGGCCGGCTGAGGGGGTAGGTTAGAGCCTGAGGGGGGCCAACCCCCTCAGCCCCCTTTGCCCATGACCGACCGAAAGTCCATTTCAAAATGCAATGAATTCCGTTTCTACTTTCATTCGTTTCTACTCAAAACAAAGGTCTTACCCGAAAAACCTCTTTCAAGCCGCCAGTATCTACAGTGGTTTTTACTGCCAGCGCCAATACACCAGCGTACATTAAACTGGCCTGCAAAGTATCAGCCCAGACCACAGCTTTTAGTCCGCCAATGCTGGTGTAAAAAGTGCAGACGAGACCAACGGAAATGATAAACGCCCAGACTGGAATGTCCGTGACACCACTGAGTGCAACGGCCGGCGCATACATGACCACAGAGACATAGACCAGAGTGTTGAGAATGAAGAATGTGGAGCCTAGCACTCGAAGCAGCTTGGAGTGGAAACGCACTTGGAAGTATTCGTAAACCGATGTTGGTTTTAGTCGGTAAAGGACTGGAAGAAAGAGCAGTCCGTTTACGGTCATAGAAATTGCGCCAGCTAGCATGTAAATCCAGGCAGATAACCCTGAAATTTGTTGACTAATAATAACCGATGAATTTGCATTTTTAGTGTGTTTGATTTATACAGTAGGGGCAAAAATACAGTATAGATAAAAAAATGTCCCATCGCTTTTTCGGCCCTCACTCAAACGTTTCGTTCTCAGTCATTTCTTTACCGATTTGGCTCAAATTTTCAGTAAAAATTAACAACATGGTTGGCTAAACATTCTGCTAGTTCAATGCCAAAATTCCGACTCATACTGGTTTTATGACCCGAAAACTAGGAATGAGGGTGGTCCACGCAAATTTATTTCGGTAATACAAGGAGTACAGGCCTGAAACTTGCAGGAATGATTAGTGTTGCTATTGGGCATAACATACAGTACTAAGCGGGCAGCCCTGTACCTCAAAGGGCACTAAATTCAAAAACATGACTAAATATGACTTTTCTTCATAAACAGGCAAAATGACGATTCTAAAGATTTTCGATTTTCAAAAAACGCTGCAGGGATGGTTTCTATGGTGTGGAACAGAGTTTAAGAGCCGGTTTTTCTAAGGGTCGACTCTTCCCGGACAAATCTCAACTTTATGTCTGCGATTTGGCTAAAATTTTGTATTTTGGTATAATTTAACCTAAAAAGATGTTTTATCACCTTCCCGGCCATTTTTGAGAGGGTCACTTTTTCGACCCAACCTCAGATCTCGGCTTATAACTCTGGAACCAGTGAACGTAAAAACTTGCGGATTGCATATTTATAATCACATAAGCGTTCTCTTTCCAACGATACCCTACATGACCAAATTCGAGACAAAAAATTTTTTTCGAACCCCATCTGGGCCAAATTTGACCCCCCCCCAAAGGTGCGACTACCGCTATTTTATTTCATAAAAATGTAGCGCTATCTATTCACTTTTGATAGCACAAAAAAAATCGAGAAAAAAAATGGGCGTCTAATTGAGTTTTTGGGCCTTGAAAGTTGTCAGGTCGAAAATTTGTCTTTGTCAATTTTGAACCGAGTTCAGTGATTTTTTGCACACACTGTGTCTTTGCCACATACTGCACAAATCTGACCTTGCTGGCTCTTGCTTAGCGCCAGTTCTATGCTTCTTGGTCACATTTCAAGATAAATTGGTTTACAAAGCAAATAGAATTTCCTGATAATCTGCAGTATCTTCCTGATAATTCGACAGTTGCGACTTCGTTACTGTCTTTTTTGCCGTCTTTTCACTAGGTACCTACTATGTACCTACAACTAGACATGTGTCAAGGTTCGGTAACGACATCTACAGACAGCATATTTGTGGTTTCGCTGTTTCGCTGACAGCATATATGTACATTGTATGACTGTCCTGGGATAAGCATAAGTTATAAATACAATGGTAAGAACAGTTGCAGTTTGTTGCTTAGTTGTACTTAAGAAAATTAACCTACATGAGTTCGTATTTAGAAAGAGGAGCAATAGCCATGCTAAAGTTTGTTGCTGCTGCATACAGCATGAACCCATGAGAGTGTTTAGAAACAAGTAATAGTCAGATTCAATTAGCTAAAGTGATGCAGCAAGCATGCAAGTTGTCTGGAAAGCCATGCACTGACTTTGTTGCTATTGATCATGTTCAAGGCAGCATTATAGCAGCATTTCATGCTGGAAACTCAACCAGTCGCTTTCAACATAGCATGGAATTCCATGGAATTGGTGGAAAGGTTAACAAACTGTTTGTTGATGCTCTGAACACTGTATGGCCACCTCTGAAAAAGCAGTTATGCCACACATCAGTTGAATTCCCACTATATAGTATAACTTTCACTGGTCACTCATTTGGAGGTGCTCTAGCACTTATTGCATAATCTGACTTTGCATTTACTATACCTGTATTGCAACAAAGAATTTCGCTCTACACCTATGGGCAGCCAAGGGTTGGTAACTTTGAATTCGCAAAACAGTTCTTTCTCCATGTTCCTCCTCATGCTTGGCGTGTTGTGAAGGCCAATGATTTCATGGCTAACTTTCCAGACTGCGATGGAAGCCACAGTTGTAGTATTTTCTGTGTTTGTCTATTAGAATGAAATTTTAGGTGCAGCAGTTGAGTGCACAGCATCACCCACTGATGCTTACTATCACAGTGCTCTTGAAGTGAGTAACCTAAGTTAAGACTTGGTTGTGCATTTATTGCCTGGCTTTAGGTACAATATGCACATACTGTACTATGCCATTGACAGTGGAGTTATCCAAACCAGTTATTACTTATTGTTTGTTTATGAGTTCCACTGTCCTTTCGGACAGCTCAGGACACCCCTCGCTCTTTTCAGAGCCCTTCAATGGGGTAGCCCTGTCTACAAACAACCCTCCCCTTTGCTGCCATTGGGTGCAACGGCAGCGCCGGTTCGGTTCCCATTTACCTACTGGCCATCACCGGCTTTCGGCGGTCTGGGTTGGGCTTTACGTCGACTACTTCCAGTCGCTTCGACCGGTTTCGAACCCACAAACAACCGCTCTCACGGATGCCGGGGCCGCCGTGACACACGGGATAGCGTAAACTATCCGTGGCCAAGACGCGACAGTTGAATACTTATGAAGTTACTTATGAAATCTGCAACAGTTATCCTCTGTTTGAAGACCAAAAATGTTCAGTAAGCAAGACTACTAGTCCATGTTTGTCAATTATTGGTGCACCTGTAGCTTGTCTATTAGCTTGGTTCGGCTGGTGCTAGCATTGAAGAACAACAACAATAACAACTTTATACAACGCACATCAGGGTTCGTGCGGCTTTTGTATAGCAAAATTCCCTGACCTTTCCCTGACTTTTCCGTGACCAAAGTCAAAATTCCCTGACCGCTAGGGTCAGGAAAATGCAACCAATCCAAGAAAATTTTTAAAAATTGGCTTTGTAAAACGCATTTAAACGGTATTCTGAGGGTAAATTTCCGGTTTAAGTAGTAGTATTTAAGAGTCAGTTCGCGAGAACATCGACCCTTGTTCTTCACAGCTATGGGGCCGTCCATAAACTACGACGTTCAGAGAAGGGGGGTGGGGGTACCCCGAAAAACGTCGCAGAACGTCGGAGGGGGGGGGGTGGGGGGTTGAGGCAAAACGTTGACGTATTTTTGGCCTTTTTTGGTAAGGTTTGACGATTGCAGAATAAGCAAGAATGCAGATAAAGTCAAACGGTTTTTGATACATTTTTGTAGTTGTACAACATACAGTATGTTAGCGTGATTTGTACAGAGTGTGCAAAAAAACAACCCAGCAGATTTTTTACTGTAGCAACCGTAAATCCCAACCGATTTGAATAAATCTTTTTTGAATGAAAGACAAATAAATTATCGATTGGTGGAGTTTTCCTTAAGATGCTCTGCTTGGTTCTCGAGATATTTGCCCTCAAATTTGAAACACTGATTTTGGCAACGAACAAGAGTGATTAAAACAACACAGCAGATTTTTTACTGTGACAACCGCAAATCTCAACCGATTTGAATGACTCTTTTTTAACTAAAAGTTAAATAAATTCTTGAAAGATTGGTGAAACTATAATGGTGGTAAATACGTATGTGCACAGGCATACATTTTTCTATTGTTCACTTGTGATTACGCAGTCAGAAAAGCAGCTTCAGATTTTGAACGAAAATTCGAAAACTTTATTTCGGGGGGGGGGGGGGTCCTCCCAAACGTCGTAATTTTTATGGGGGGTGATGATGAAAACGTCGGTAAACAATTTTTGAACGTCGTAGTTTATGGACATGTGTCTATGTGCAAATCGAAAAATCGGCCATCGCTAAAACTTAGCTCTGGGGTCTCTAGTTTGGGGAAGTTGTACCTAACGATGACTTATGCTAAACTTGAAGAGCACAACCTCCTGCGTGTCCTTGTTCGCCAGAGGCAGGCCTCGGAAGTAGGCTCACCAGCAAGCAAAACCGGCCACTTGAGGTGTCATGTTTGACTGAGCATAACTTGCGATTTCGGCCCGCTAGAACCTTTTAATTCATGGCAATCGAATCGCCATGTCATGGGCTTTCTTTTGACATAGAACCCGAGCTTTCCCTTGCTTTGTTCGGTCCCCACATCACGAAATTTGGAAAAAATCTCGAAAATTCGGTATGGTGAAATTTACTAAATTGGATTTTTCTCGAAAACAAAAAACCGAACCCCCTGGGAGATTGCTTTATTTTAAAGCCCCGCAAATTGCGCTTCTAACGGCATATAGAAGTCGCCAAAATGTGTTTCCGTGCAAGTTAAATCGCCGCTCAAAGGTCAAGGACAACCAAAAATTGGCATATTTGGCGTTGTTTATGTATGTATGTATGTATGTATGTATGTATGTATGTATGTATGTATGTATGTATGTATGTATGTATGTATGTATGTATGTATGTATGTATGTATGTATGTATGTATGTATGTATGTATGTATGTATGTATGTATGTATGTATGTATGTATGTATGTATGTATGTATGTATGTATGTATGTATGTATGTATGTATGTATGTATGTATGTATGTATGTATGTATGTATGTATGTATGTATGTATGTATGTATGTATGTATGTATGTATGTATGTATGTATGTATGTATGTATGTATGTATGTATGTATGTATGTATGTATGTATGTATGTATGTATGTATGTATGTATGTATGTATGTATGTATGTATGTATGTATGTATGTATGTATGTATGTATGTATGTATGTATGTATGTATGTATGTATGTATGTATGTATGTATGTATGTATGTATGTATGTATGTATGTATGTATGTATGTATGTATGTATGTATGTATGTATGTATGTATGTATGTATGTATGTATGTATGTATGTATGTATGTATGTATGTATGTAATGTTCACACTTCCTGAGATTTAGGCCATTCATTAGAAACTGTTAGTAAAGTCACAGTAGATGAAAAACACAGACAAAAGGCCAACACCAACAAGGTCTGAAATGTCCTAAAGATCAGTGTCAGAAGCAGGTCACCCATTTCTGTTGCGCCTCAGTTCATCCTTGATGGTTTCGAAGTTTGGATCATTTATGTATTCATTGCGGTGTACATAAGTGTAGTCATAGGTATCTTGGGGCTGTTCAGCATCAATTTGTTCACCTTCATCATCAGGTACTAACACATAGACAGAGTTGCAATCCAAACCGTGATGAAGAAGCAATATGGTGAACAAATAGTAATTACTATTACTTTCAGTTTGCTGTCGCTTTTGCGGAGGACCTTTTGGCCTGGCACCCCTGCCATCACTGCGGGCTTTTCGGGAAAAGTATGACATAATTTGCTGCTCTGTAAGGTACTCATCAGGCTGGAAACGAAGTGCAGAGCTATCTGCAACATAAACGTGTATGGAGGTGGTATTAACAGCTGTGTGGTAACATAGATTCATCGGTTATAGTTGTGCATACCAGTATAATCCCGAATGTAAGGCATTTCTTTCGCCAGTGTTCCTGCATTATGCTTCATTCGCTGTGCACGACCTTCATCAAATTTTTCATCTAACCAGGACACCTGGTTCCAGCTAAACCGAATGTTCAGAGCAGATTCCCGCAGAGCCCAGCCAGATTCTAGTGGATTACATCCAGTGGTGCATTGACTGTTGATTGCTTCTTCGGTGTCAACTTCTTTCTCAATCTGTCTATGAATGTCATTTGAACTTGTGAAAATATTCTGCTGGTACATTTGCTGTGCCACATCTTGCATTGTTTGTCTTTCTGGCAGCATATGGTGAGTTCCAGTGATAAGGTGTCTGATGAGATTGCCATAAAACTGGTATTTTCGACTACAACCTTCTTCTGGACAATCGAAAAGCTCATGTTGGTTTGGAGTCTCATAAACGACTGTTTTATCGGCTTCCATTTCTTCATCAGACTCTTCACTGCTTTGAACTCGCTGCCCAGAGACTTGGACTTCATCAGGTTGTGTTCATAGTCTGCGGAAAGCTGTTGCTGGACTACTCTACTATATTTACCCATCATCCAACCACACCGTTACACTAAATGACTTTGACATTGGAGAAATCAGAAAGTTACAGATATTCCTGACCCAAAAATCTGATGATTATGAAGACTAGGATGCATGGTATGTTATCACTATCAATCAATCATTGACTGCCTCTTGGATTGGTTTTCAGCTATTCTTATTAACTACTCTGTAATGATTCTAGGTTTATTGAGGCAATCTACCAAACCACACTTTGCAATAGTAGCCACAGCTATTACTACTACAATGTAAGATCTGCGTTAATGTGGCCCCATTGGTTTAACATTGTGGAGCCGGCGTGAGATATCTGACCAGTGTGAGTTACAATGTGTGTCTGTTGCATGTTTAGTGAACATGATGTCAAACTGAAAACTCACCAGTGCTATTTAGGGCCCGACCGGATACAAATTTCTACCGGATCCGGATCCGGATCCGGATATGCCCATATCCGGCCGGATCCGGATCCGGATATGCCGGATATCATTGATCAACTTAAATTTTTTTTAGAATGCAATAAACCATTTCTTTGTTCTATAACAGTTGATTTAAAACAACATCTAATAATTGTAGTTCAAAGAACGCAAGTTATACTTGTAAAACAACAACATTTGTAAATTTTCGGGCTTCAGAGAGGAGCGATCGCCTTCCGAAATCGTGCCAGCAGTCTTAAATGTTCCCTTGCTAGTAGACCTAGTAGTAGTAGTACTACAAACTACAAACTACCTATTTTTTTAACCTGAATTTGACAACTACAAACTAAGACTACAAATTATTTTCGCGAAAATTTTTAACTACAAACTAAGACTGAATTGTCTGAGGAAATAGGTCTACTCGCTAGCTACCGTACCGATAGGAGCACTCAAATACTTCCTGGCAAGCTGAAAAACTGTTTTTAGAACCATACTACTGCCGCAAATTTTTGACCTGGTCAATCCTGGACGGTCGAATGCAATATTTATGTTCAAATACGTAAAAAATCACGTTTTCTCATCTGTGACTGATATCCGGCATATCCGGCAGGTAATATCCGGATCCGGTACCGGATCCGGATATGGCCATATCCGGCCGGATCCGGATCCGGATCCGGATATCCGGTCGGGCCCTAGTGCTATTGCTTTTTCACAAGACACATTCTTGTTAATATTAAAGTGAGCGATACGTTTTCATTGGTTGGATGCTTATTGCCTTGTCTCTAATGAGTTGGCTGTATACCATACATATGAATTCTCAAATAAACAATGTGAACATTACATACATACATACATACATACATACATACATACATACATACATACATACATACATACATACATACATAGATACATACATACATACATACATACATACATACATACATACATACATACATACATACATACATACATACATACATACATACATACATACATACATACATACATACATACATACATACATACATACATACATACATACATACATACATACATACATACATACATACATACATACATACATACATACATACATACATACATACATACATACATACATACATACATACATACATACATACATACATACATACATACATACATACATACATACATACATACATACATACATACATACATACATACATACATACATACATACATACATACATACATACATACATACATACATACATACATACATACATACATACATACATACATACATACATACATACATACATACATACATAAACAACGCCAAATATGCCAATTTTTGGTTGTCCTTGACCTTTGAGCGGCGATTTAACTTGCACGGAAACACATTTTGGCGACTTCTATATACCGTTAGAAGCGCAATTTGCGGGGCTTTAAAATAAAGCAATCTCCCAGGGGGTTCGGTTTTTTGTTTTCGAGAAAAATCCAATTTAGTAAATTTCACCATACCGAATTTTCGAGATTTTTTCCAAATTTCGTGATGTGGGGACCGAACAAAGCAAGAGAAAAGCTTGTGTTCTATGTCAAAAGAAAGCCCATGACATGGCGATTCGATTTCCATGAATTACAAGGTTCTAGCTGGCCGGAATCGCAAGTTATGCTCAGTCAAACATGACACCTCAAGTGGCCGGTTTTGCTTGCTGGTGAGCCTACTTCCAAGGCCTGCCTCCGGCGAACAAGGACACTTAGGAGGCTGTGCTCTTCAAGTTTAGCATAAGTCATCGTTAGGCACAACTTCCCCAAACTAGAGACCCCAGAGCTAAGTTTTAGCGATGGCCGATTTTTCGATTTGCACATAGCAGGGTCGATTCTCTCGCGAACTGACTCTTAAAGTCAGAAGACCGATCTTCAAAAGGGTGTTGTGTAAAGTTCTGACAGGACCATTTGGCGGCGAGATGTTTCTGCTGCTATCAAATTTTTCCCTGACCATACACCAAATTCCCTGACTTTTCCATGACTCCCTGACTTTCCAGGTCCCGCACGAACCCTGGCACATGTACACCAGAGCAAGCCAGTGATAAAAAAATATGGCTAGATGCGAGGTAAATCACTTAGGCAAACCGGCCTTACTCTTGTACTTTTGTGGCCGAAAAACACTTTCAATCGATCTCAGTACAGCAGTTATATATTCAACTATAAGTTTATTGTTTGTACCCAGGCCAGTGACCAGGAGTGTCAATCAATACATACAGTTTTGATCATACATGTAACAGGTCATCCGCCGAAAGGGGAGGGGGTTGGGGGATCTGGCACCGGCCGGGGTTGGGGGTGTCTGGTGCCGGCCGGGGGGGGGGGGGTCTGAGCCAAAATTTTGGGACGGGTTTGGGCACTAAAAACGCTCAAAAATAAAAAAAATCGCAATTTTTGGGTTAAGAATCGCTAATTTGGGCTGAAATACAGCTAAAAAGTGCTGTTTTACAGGGGATGTTGGCCATTTTTGTGTCTGAAATTGCAAAAAATAGCAAAAATTTGCTCAAAAAATTACTTGCCAGGAAAATCGGAGGGCGGGGGGTCGGAAAAATCGTCTCGGAGGGGGCCATCTGGGAGGCTGGCCTAAGTCGGGTGGGGGCAGACCCCCAGACCCCCTGTTACAGGTATGCTTCTGATGAACTTCAGACAGCCATGTAGCATACTTTGGAGAAACAATTGAGCAAGCTTGCAGTGCAATTAATGCCAAGACTAAATTATCCATAAGCTGTCACAGTTGCCTACTGAAGAACCTCTGTGGACAGCCAAACTGTGTGTGGTTTTTTGTAAACTTTACTTTGTAAACTAATGTATCTTGAAATGTGACCAAGAAGCGTAGAACTGGCGCCAAGCAAGAGCCAGCAAGGTCAGATTTGTGCAGTATGTGCCAGGGACACAGTGCAATATGTGTGCAAAAAATCACTGAACTCGGTTCAAAATTGACAAAGATATGCTCTTTACAAGGCAATTTTTTATTGGGCAAATTTTCGACCTGACAACTTTCAAGGCCCAAAAACTCAATTAGACGCCCAATTTTTTTTTCGATTTTTTTTGTGCTATCAAAAGTGAATAGATAGCGCTACATTTTTATGAAATAAAATAGCGGTAGTCGCACCTTTGGGGGGGTCAAATTTGGCCCAGAAGGGGTTCGAAAAAAATTTTTTATCTCGAACTTGGTCATGTAGGGTATCGTGTGAAAGAGAACGCTTATGTGATTATAAATATGCAATCCGCAAGTTTCTACGTTCACTGGTTCCAGAGTTATAAGCCGAGATCTGAGGTTGGGTCGAAAAAGTGACCCTCTCAAAAATGGCCGGGATGGTGATAAAACATCTTTTTAGGTTAAATTATATCAAAATACTAAAATTTTAGCCAAATCGGAGACATAAAGTTGAGATTTGTCCGGAGGTTAAGGAGCAAAAGTCGATTCCTAGAAAAACCGGCTCTTAAATATCAGGTTCATTTATTTGTCGAACTTCCTGCTACAATCTGTGTTGATTAAAAACAGATTCAGTGCTTTGATTATATTTAGAAGGTGCGGATTTCTTAACTATGGGATTTTCACTCATGTTTTTGAAATTCCCCAATTTTAGTACCCTTTGAGCTACAGGGCTGCCTGCTTAGATGTTATGCCCAATAGCAACACCAATCAATCCTGCAAGTTTCAGGCCTGTACTCCTTGCATTACCGAAAAAAATACATTTGCTCGGACCACCCTCATTCCTAGCTTTCGGGTCATAAAACCAGCATGGGTTGGAATTTTGGCACTGAACTTGCAGAATATTTAGCCAACCATGTTGTTAAGTCTTGTTGAAAATTTGAGCGAAATCGGTAAAGAAGTGACTGAGAACGAAACGTTTGAGTGAAGGCCGAAAAAGCAATGGGACATTTTTTATCTATACTGTATGTCCACCGCCTTTTTAAAACTTTGCACAGACGATTCGTTCTCGGCCAATTCTTTATCGATTTGCGTCAAATTTTCAGGATAAGTTGACAAGATGACTGGGTAGATACTGCGCAAGTTCGGTGGCAAAATTCTAACCCGCGCTGGTTTTATGACCCGAAAACTAAGAATCATTGTGGTCAACAGGAATTCTTTTTTTCTGCCAATTCAAAGTGTATGGGTCTGAAATTTGCCGGAATGATTGGTATTGCCATTGGGCATAATATACTGACTGGGCAGGCCTATAGCTGAAAGGGCACTAAAACGGGAGAATTTAAAAAACATGACAAAATGTGACTTTTCTTCGAAACACCAGTTAAATGATGATTCAGAAGGTTTTCGATTTTTCAAGAACACTGTGGGGAAGGTTTCTATGGCGTGGAACAGAGTTCAAATATAAGGTTCATTCATTTTTGAACTACATGCTACAATCTGCGTTGATTAAGAACAGATTCAGTGCTTTGATTCCAGAAGGTACAGATTTCGTAACTATGAGGATTTTCGATCATGGTTTTTTAATTCCCCAGTTTTAGTGCCCTTTGAGCTAGAGGGGCGCTCAGTCAGTATGTCATGCCCAATGGCAACACCAATCATTCCTGCAAGTTTCAGACCCATACTCTTTGAATTGTCGAAAACATTAGAATTGCCGTGGACCACCTTGACTCTTTAGTTTTCGGGTCATAAAACCAGCATGGGTTGGAGAACTTCAGCACCAAACTTGCGCACTATCTACCCAGTCATCTTGTTAATTAATCCCGAAAATTTGTGGCAAATCGATAAACAAATGACCAAGAACGAATCGTTTGCGCCAAGTTTGAAGAGGGGATGGACAGTTTTTGGCCCTTACAGTAGATTGCGCATTCGAGAGGACGCCAAGTAATGATAGCCCCATCCGCAGACTAACTAAAAGCGTTATACAGGTTGTTAAAAAACGGGAACGAATTTACTTATATGTAGCTTTAAGTGGTAAGTACGTATGTGCTAAGTTTCACACAAAGCTCAGTGTACCTCCAGTAGCTATGAATCAAGAGCTGAATGCCATTCTTAAAGAAGTGGCGCAAACCACACTTCCAGGCATTCTTTCAATTGACATGAGTGCCTCTTCGAAAACGCTGTACCAACGTGCGGGCTTGGGTTTTACTAGGGCCTCTTCTTCAAGTATAGCATTCAGCTCTATGAATTTTGCTTACCGGAGGTACACTGAGCTTTGTGTGAAACTTAGCACACACTTACCTTACCACTTCGAATTTGAGGCAAAGCATGATAAGAACATTAAAAAAACAGAAAACCAGAGAGAAAAAGCAGTGTACTGAGGTTCCTCACTTTACACTGTTACAGTACCCGACTCCGTGGCTTGTTTTTGCCAGTCCACCAACCCGTCGATCTCTTTCAAATTGCACATTCTTTCAAATAAAACCGAAAGCTAAAGGATCGGTCTGCTCACACTAAAGCTGGAAGTAATAAATTTCCGTTTTTTTAACAACCTGTTTACCTATGCATACAAATGAAGTTACAGCATACAACCTACCGTGTTCATAAATCTCAGCCGGAATGGCAAGCAATAAGACTCCCGACAGAAAGCTGGTTAAAATGGACAGTGCAGTAGGCAGAACTGGCATCTGTCTTTTGCCCAGCAGAAACTCCTCGTTAGAAGCTCCACCTCTGACTGCATAAAACACTCCGATAGAAGCAGAAAGCAGCAAGGAGGCTGCAAAAATTGCCATGTCCCAGGGCGAAAATCCCTTGCTCATCTCTCAATCAACAGGCAACAAATTTGCGAGCAAGTTAGCTCAGTGGAATGCAGCAATTTACACACAAACTAACGGCTTGGTACAAGCCTACACTACTCTAGAGAGACTGCGCTAGGCTGTGATAGGCCGCCGGATGAGGGGCATCGCATCGTCCTACCGGTTTTTCACTCGTTGTAATGAATATCAAATGCCGAACGTTCTCTCTCTACTGCTGGCCGAGAAAACAATCGATATGCAGAGGCACGCGTGCTTTATTGATTGATGTACGCAACGTCACTGCGTTGCGCAGATTTTAGGGTACCGTAGTAGGAAAATAGGCCTCCGCCCGCCGGCCGGTTGGCGGGATTACGGTAGGCGATTTGGTCAAACGTTTTATGGACGATTTTTGGGAATTACAAAATATAAACTTGCTTGTCTGCTTCGTAGTCGTATGTTTTTGTTTGCTTAGCTTTCCAATTGACTGTTTGTTAAACTACGCAGGTGCTGTAAATTCGTTCTATTTGTTTTGGCTTTAAAATAGAGAGATTTTTCTTCTTTCTTGATCGCTCAGCGTAAGCGAGTTACATACATAGCCTATCTCCGATCCGATCTGATGTGCGAGGGCCTTTCGGCCCTACGATCAGACAAAATTTTGCACCCCACCCCTCTCGACGTTTTCGGCACAACCCTAAAAAGTACGACGTTTTTAAACTTGGTGCTATGTCCGAGATTGAAAAATGTATAATAAAATTTTCATAGTACTGCAGAAGCTATGAAAAAGAAACTTTTTGACCGTCAACTACCATTTTGGCAGTTGGAAAATTGAACTGGGTTGAGTTTTCCTTTTAATAATACTAGACGCCATTGCGCGCTTCGCGCGCATAAGAAAGTTGATCGTGATACAGGCGTATGTAATGTGATATATGCTATAAAAAGCTGATCGTGACACATGCGTACATGCTACGCAGGATATAAATCTTGTACCCCCACCCCCATGCGAAGCTAGGCAAAGTTTTTGGACCAACCCCCACCCCCTCACCGAACTTCGAAAATTATGGACGCCCCCTACTGAATTTTCCGTTTTCTTGCTGCACAATTTTTTGTTGTTTTTCAAGTTTCCAGCAGATTAGGCGATTAGGCGATTTCACGAAACAAAACTGTGTACCACATCACACCGCTTGTCCGTAGGGCATCGATTTTTCGAGCAGGCGATTTATGTACTGGCCCATACAAACAACTATCTGAACACCGCAATCATATGTGTCAAACCTGTAGTGATTTGATTTTAGCGTACGTCTAGTTGCGTATTTGCCTTGTCTCGTCTTAGCTAATTTACTGGTTTTTCACTTGTATTTTGCTCTCTTGTACAGTATGTTTGCTTTGCTCTGATATGGTAATTTATGGTTTTTGTTTGTGTGGCAACCGGAAAGTTGCTATTTGACCGTGGAGCAGAGTTAGTGGGGGTTGGCTAGATAAGAGCGAGCGAGTGGCTGGTCCGATCCAGGAGCAAGAGCCAGCGAGCCAGTGAGGACGGGCCAGCGCGAGACAAGGCCAAGAGGCTGTTTAGTTTCTTTGCTCGAATAAAGCTTTGTGTGAGAGACGCATTTATTTGTTTATTTGGTTTAGATCAGCAGAGCGGCACAAAGTCCTTAGCCTCCTTTTTCTCACTTCGCGACATGGTGCCCAGCAAAAAGCTCTTCAGAATCACCTGCGCCTGATGGGCAGCGATGTGGGTTTCGTGTGGTTTCGCCAGCACCGAACGCTCTTTCAATGGCAGGTTGGTTGCTCTCCTCAAGGAGGTGAGCTTCGGGTGTCAGGCATGTTTGTCCCTGTTGGGAGGGTGTCTGACGCCATTTTAGGCCTTCTGTAAGTCAGCAGGCTTTTAGCAAACCTTCCTGTCAGGCTTCAGTGCATAGGCACTAGGTCGCTAGTTTGCGTGGTGTCTGGATTTCGCTAAAAACCCACGCGCTTGCTCTTTGGCTGTCTAACTTTTCGGTGTGCCGCTTTTGCCAAAACCAAGCTGCAGTAGCTGTACTACTGGTTTCGCACCTTTCGTAGTTTATGACACGAAATTGTCAAGACGCCTTTTCTGCTAAAAACGTCCACCACGCCAGGTTTTTGCCGATCTTTTGCCTTTGATCGTGCTTGTTTGCGGCTGTAGTTCAGTCCGCGGCCATTGAGGCTGTTCGTCAGCCGATGATTGTCTCTGCGCCTACGACAGAGCTGCTTTTTGAGGCGTTTGCCCGAGACCTTTGTTTGCTACTCTAGTTGAGTTGGTACTCTTGTGCTCACTGGAGCCAAGTTTAGAGCCTACGCGCTCACTTTTTGTGTCTCTGCAGCTCAGTCTAAGTTGCTTTTGTGGCCTTTTACAGCCCAGACAGTGGCCATTTTACCTGGTTTTAGGCTGGTGGATTGCAGTTTTGTCAAAAACATTGGCGTTCAGTTTTTCAAAGGCTATTTCTGTTTTGGCACCTGTAGAAAAGCGCAGTTAGCAGGCCAGTCCAGTGTGTATTCTGTAAAGCGTTGCCCTACCTTGCTCTTTTAGTTTAGTGCATCCAGCCCTAGCAAAACTGGTTTGCAGCGTTCGGCCTTTTCTAATCAAACGGCGGCCCAGTCTTGTAGTTTTTTGGCTCTGTGCACATTTAGAGGCAGTTAGTGCAGTGCAAGAGACCGACCGACCTAGGCCAGTTAGTGCCAAGCTGGGTTCGCGTCGAGTTTGTTAGTTTGGGCATGGAGCTGGTTTGTGGCCATCGCCGTACGGTATTTGTTTGGTTTTCATGTACCTACGTTCACTGTGTCTGTGCCCTTTGTGGCCCGTAGTGCGGCCAACCTGCAGCATTAGAGCAGCATTTATTTTGTCTCGTACATACTTTTGTGCCAAAATTCGTGTCTAGTGCCAAGCGTCTCCCTGTTTACACGGAGGGTTCAAAGAATTTCGAGTACTTTTTATCAGTTGAACTCTTCTGCTTTACTTTTGCCTCTCGATAGATCAGAATCTCATTTAGAATCTCGCTCAAGAATCTAGCTAACCTGTTTTAGAACGAAGTCCTGTGCTGACTACCTCATTTGTGGCAGTTTTTCCCTTTCCTTTCGAGCTGTAGAGAGCAGCGAGGGAGGGTTTTTTCTGCCAGAGAGCACACGGTTATGTATGTACAGGGCTTTTCAAGTGCGTGTAGCTAATTGCATTTGCATTCTCTGTTTCAGACCACTTTTCAGTTTGTGTGTCTGTGATTTAGTTTAGCAGCCAAGAGACCACCAGCCTGGTAGCGAAGCTACAGCAGCTGTCGATTTTGTTTTTGCTCTTGTTGGGAGTGTCAAACCTGTAGTGATTTGATTTTAGCGTACGTCTAGTTGCGTATTTGCCTTGTCTCGTCTTAGCTAATTTACTGGTTTTTCACTTGTATTTTGCTCTCTTGTACAGTATGTTTGCTTTGCTCTGATATGGTAATTTATGGTTTTTGTTTGTGTGGCAACCGGAAAGTTGCTATTTGACCGTGGAGCAGAGTTAGTGAGGGTTGGCTAGATAAGAGCGAGCGAGTGGCTGGTCCGGTCCAGGAGCAAGAGCCAGCGAGCCAGTGAGGACGGGCCAGCGCGAGACAAGGCCAAGAGGCTGTTTAGTTTCTTTGCTCGAATAAAGCTTTGTGTGAGAGACGCATTTATTTGTTTATTTGGTTTAGCTCAGCAGAGCGGCACAAAGTCCTTAGCCTCCTTTTTCTCACTTCGCGACAATATGCTTCACATGGCTGTAGTTACATGCCACAAAGTCAGCGTGAAATTTGAAACAAAATGTAGGCCCACAAACAAATAACTGAACACCGTAATCATACGCTTCACATGGCTGTAGTTACATGCCACAAAGTCAGCGCGAAATTTAAAAGTGGCCAAAACGAAATCATTAATACTGTAAACGGAATTCCAATTCTAAAATAGCATAGCGGCCGTCATGCGGTACGTCTACCGAATCGTTTAGTTCACACCCAAACGACGTCAAAGAGGACACCAACTGCTATGCACGTCATTCGCATAGCATCGCGAATATTGCACCACAATCATCATGGATCGGGTGCTAACCGCGGTATTGAATAGCTCAAGTTTTTGGGTATTTTTTTTAATCAACAAGTATCAAGTAGGTAACTGTATTACATTGGCATTGGCAGTATATTAATCTGTGCAATCCTATACACTGGATAAACAACTAATGCTTAGCTAACTTACCAGTCACATCTGCACTATCATCACTGAGGAAGGCACTGAGCACACGTTTTACACCTTTTTTTGCTTCTCTAGCTTCTTTAGATTCTGCTGGATATTCACTCATGAGTCTTCTTCGCAGATGTGTCAGTAGGTCACCGAACACATTGAGTCCAGTCCATTCATCAGGGTTGTTGTTTTTAGGGTCTCCTAGTCTGTGGCCACTTCCCCACAACTTGTCTGCACATGCTTCCACCAGTCTGGTGCCACATGTCAAGAAAAGTTGATGGCGTAGTTCTGAGTTTTGCCTGAACTTTGCCTCATTGGCTACCTCCAGCTGCTGTTCAGCTACTGTTGCTACGGGTGTTTGATTCTGAATTGGGTATGGGTAGGTATTTTTTAAAATACCCATACCCGGGTATGGGTATGGGTAGGTATTTTAAAAATACCCGGGTATCTGGTATAAATCGGGTATTTTTCATTAAAATCGCATAAATCAATATATATTGCCTAAAAATGCCAAATTTCAATTGGTTTTGCAAAATAGGTTTTTAATCTGCTTTGTTGCACGACTATTAGAGGGTTCCTACGGCTTTTGAAAAGCAAAATTCCCTGACCTTTCCCTGACTTTTCCCTGAGCAAAGTCAAAATTAGTGTTGGAAAGTCCGGGGTTAAAAAACAGGTTCAGGTTCAAGTCAAGTCCAACAATTAAAATTTTAGGTTCAAGTCCAGGTTCATGTCCATCTTCTAAAAAAACCTGGACAATAGGTTCAGGTTCAGGTCCACCGATATTTTCAAAAAGTGTTGAAATTTTGCACTGATAGCAATTTTTCTGGGCTATATAAACCTGTCTACTGGCAGTAAATGACCCAGACCAGACTTTACAGTAGAGTACTTTCGTTTTCAGCCATATTCAACTGGAAAAATAGGTGGAAAAACACGAATCCATTAAATTTTTGTGCAATCCAATCAAAAATTTAACAATTTTTCCAAAAAGTACCCATTCAAATACCCGGTATTTTTCAAAAAATCGGGTATACCCGGGTATGGGTATTTCAAAAAGTACCCGGGTATGGGTATACCCAATTTCAGGTAATTTTGCTCAAAAATACCCAGTTTCGGGTATGGGTATGGGTATACCCGATCAACAGTATGTTCAGCGAACTTGTACCACTCCTGCGTGGTGTCTGGCCTGGCCAGTGAATCTGTTCACCTAGCCTCTTTACTGAAGCTGCATCATTGCTTTCTTTCATCTGCTGCTCTGTCTTCTTTTTGCCACAATGCCTGGCCTTTTTGACGAAAAGGTACTGCTCTGTGGAAGTGAAAGTCTCTCCATCCACAACAAACTTGCAGTGGTAGTGATTTGAGAAAACAAAGCTTTTGGTAAAGAAGGCAGTGACATTGTTGCCATACTCAGTGTGCAGTCTGTCCTTAAGCTGTTGTTTTTCAGGTGGCAAAAGCACTGCTGAACTCCTAGCTACCTTGCTGTAGCTTCCTTTTGGCAAATGTGGTGTCTCGATATGAGCTACTGGCCGCTCTTGTCCTTCCTCAGCTGGTACTTCATCGATTAGGACCGTGACTACCACCTCAGCAGTCTTGGCTTCTGGTGGATTGCAGTGTTTACTGTCAGGTCCTTTTTTGAGGCACCGCTTGCACCAGCGCTCCATTCCCCAGTACCAGATGTTGATTTTCCTCTTCCTGACCATGGATGATTGGTACCAGGCGCTTCGCGCGCATAAGAAAGTTGATTGTGATACAGGCGTATGTAATGTGATACATCCACTTATAAATGTTTTTGGGTTCCTATGTAGTCCAGCTACATTAAGAGTGGCCACAGTAAGCACTTCCATTAGTCTTTTGACAGTTTAGACACAGAACTACTACTATCTTCTTCTGTAAGCCCTCGCTTCATGCATGGTCACCGAAAACGTTGAGACCAGTCCACTGTTCTGGAATGTTGTTCTTGGTGTCTCCAAGTCTAAAGCCGCTACCCCAGAGCTGGTCTGAGCAAGCTTCTACAAGCCTGGTACCACAGGTCATGAACAGCTGATGGCGCAGTTCTGGATTCTGCCGATACTTTGCTTCATTGGCCTCCTCTAGTTGCTTTTCAGCAAACTCGTACCAGTGCTGAGTGTTGTGTGGCCAACGAATCTGCTCCCCTAGTCTCTTTACAGCAGCTGCATCTTCTGTTTCTTTCATCTGTCTAACCACTTTCTGGGTGCCACACTTTCTAGCCTTTTGCACAAAGAGGTACTGTTCAGTCGAGCTGTAAGTCTCTCCATCAACAGTAAACTTGCAAGGATGGTGGTTGGAGAAGACGAATTTCTTAGTGAAGAAGATGGTCACATTGGCACCATACTCTGTGTGCAAACGGTCCTTAAGCTGTTGCTTTTCTGGAGGCAGCGTCACTGCTGGACTCCTAGCTACTTTGCTATAGCTTCCTTTCGGTAGCCTTGGAGTTTCTGTGTGCTCCACCACCTGCTCTGTGGCCTCTTGTTCAGGGACTTCATCGATCACAACTGTGACCACATCGTCAGTGGTCTCTGCCTCTGGAGGTGGGCAGTGTTGGCTATCGTGCCCCTTCTGCAAGCACTTCTTGCACCACCGTTGCATGCCCCAGTACCAGATGTTTGTCTATCTTTCTCCTTTTGACCATTATTGACTGATGCCAGGCGAACCCTGGTATTTCTAGTTCTCTGGGGGCCTCTACTCACTGATCTGCCTGTGGTGCAAATCGTTGTGTTGGGATAAGTCAGCCAGCGAAACTCTCCAGCAGGCTTGACTCCCTTCTCCTATAGCCAGTCAGCTATGTTCACCTCAGTCTCATACACTGGGATGCCATACAGGCAGAGCACCAGTCTTTTCGTTGAGCAAAGTTCAAAGGGCAGTTCAGGTTGAAAGAGTTGTTCATTGATGCACAATTGCTTCTCTAGCACAGCGTCTCTAGCTGCTTTGCTGGTATAAATTAGTTTCAGTGCATTGCGCACTCTGAAGAGGAACTGCGGGTGCAGGTCTGGGGTGTTTTCTAGTCCAATAGACTGGGCAACAGCCGCGATGGACAGACCATCGATGCTGCTTCTAGCTGTGTTGATGTACAGTGTTCGCTCCTTTATGCTTGAGATCGCGTTCTCAGAGGCATCTTGTTCATCTTGTACATTGCTTTGTTCTTGCAGTTGATCTGCATTGTTGCTCTGGAGAGCCATCGAATCAGCTCCAGCCACAGAAGCCTCAAAAAAGGCGTGTAGGAGCGAAACGAACTCTGCAGCTCAGTGTTGCACTGTTGCCTGAGGTGTTGAAGAGGATCTTTGGCGCGAGCAACCTCGCATACTCCAGGCGATCCACTGTGCCTGCCAAGTATACCCCACAGGGGACCCTGGCCCAAAAAGTACGATGCTGTGGTAGCGTGTGGGTAACAGTGCTTCACAACAAGTTTTTTTTTTTTTTTTTTTTTTTTTATATGTTACGTTGCTTTATTTGGACAAGCAGAGTGGTAACCAACCAATAAATAAATAATCGACACCAAAAATCAGTATAGCAGCATCCACCGACTTGCTATTGGGCGCTTCTGCTAAGAGCTAAATTGTACATAGAGTAGACCGGGTCTGACGTTATTTCCTTCTCGATTTCAAGGCAATCAGGTAGCGGCATTTCTTCACCGGTGTGAGTGGTATAGGTTTCAAGGATTATTAGCTGGTCTGGATCGGGACTTCATTTTGATGACAAAATTCTTTCCACACTACCTTGATAAAAGCCAAAGGCGATATGTGTTCTAATTGACCTACTGCCATAAAAGGCAACGGGTATTCTAAATTGACCTTCGGCCATAAAAGGCGATGGGTGTTCTAATTGACCTTCGGCCATAAAAGGCGATGGGTGTTCTAATTGACCTTCCGCCATAAAAGGCGATGGGTGTTCTAATTGACCTTCGGCCATAAAAGGCGATGGGTGTTCTAATTGACCTTCCGCCATAAAAGGCGATGGGTGTTCTAATTGACCTTCCGCCATAAAAGGCGATGGGTGTTCTAATTGACCTTCGGCCATAAAAGGCGATGGGTGTTCTAATTGACCTTCCGCCATAAAAGGCGATGGGTGTTCTAATTGACCTTCCGCCATAAAAGGCGATGGGTATGCACCGGGCGTCCAATATTTACCGTCGTTATTTGGGATTTAACCACAGCGAAAACGTGACATTGTAGACCTAACCGCACGAAACATGAACTGGACGGAATTGAAAAGCTGTAGTACAGCGGGCAGTCAATTTCTTCTTGACGCAGAACTTGTTGCATCGGAGCCTGAAGACACACTATCGAAATTGATTGACGAAAAGTAAAGTTCCAGCAAGACGAAACCGGCGATAGATAGATGCCTTCACAAAGAAAGACAGCCAGCGAATGTTCTGCTTTCTTTTCTGTCTGATAAAGTTAGGTGCGAATCTCTCTCAGTGTAACTCTTTCCAATTCTCATCTTTCGGTGTGTTTGGTTCACCCAGAATTTACTGAGACTCCAAAGACCAACAACATAGGCCGGTTTGGCCAACACTATGATCAATCTGAACTCTAACAATTGTCGAGTGTACAAGTTGGTACTGACCGGAGGTCCGTGCGCCGGCAAGACCACTGGACTCGACCGGTTGGCTACGTTCTTCGAGAAGATTGGGTGGAAAGTGTTCCAAGTGCCTGAAATCCCTACCATCATTCTATCGGGAGGAGTAAAATTTGAAGAGGTCACAGAAAAGCAGATGCTGCAATTCCAAGAAGATGTGGTGATGGCTCAGTTGAGCATGGAGGAAACTTTTTTCCACCTCGCTGATTCTTGTATGTCGGACTGTATGGTGATTTGTGACCGCGGTACTATGGACCCTTCGGCCTATATCGAGCCTGAAAAGTGGGAAGAACTGCTAAGTCGCAACAATCTGAATTCTGTCGAGCTCCGGGATAACAGATATAATCAGGTTGTACATTTGGTGACAGCAGCGGACGGCGCCGAAGACTTCTACACATTGGCCACAAACAAGGCACGCACTGAAACGGCAGATATGGCCAGAAAAAGGGACAGGAGAACTCAAAAGGCCTGGATCGGACATCCTTACTTCGACGTGGTGACCAACAAAGACTGCAGCAAGTTCGACGACAAGATCCTCAACCTCATTCAGATCGTGTGCGACCGCGTGGGCGTCGACTACGGCGACCGATTGGCTGCGGACAGTCGGAAGCGCAAGTGGTTGGTCAGGTCGATCGATAGTGACCGGTTCCCGGAATTCAAGGAGTTCGACGTAGTCCATGACTACCTGCATGTCCGTGAGGATAACCCTAGCATCCAGTCGAGAATCAGACGCAGGGGTCAATTGGGTAACTGGATCTATACCTCCACGATAAGGATGGAACTTGGAGGCAAAACTGTGGAAACTCGAAGACATATCACTAAACGCGAGTACGAAGTAATGAGGATGCAACGAGATCAATCGCGCAGTTCGCTGATCAAGAAACGGCGCTGTTTCATAATAGAACACCAATACTTCAAGTTGGACATTTACGTTCCTCCTCTGCTTCACAACAAGTTACTCTTGGGTAAAAACCATTGGATTGTACGCTGCCCAGCGTCAACACCGAATATGATACATTGATACACCTGCCAAACGGGTTATCCACGTCGCCAACTGCCATGCGCGCCGCACAGCGGTGCTTCGCAGAAACTGCCCAATGTTGATTTGAAAGAAATCATTAATTTAATAATTAGATATTAACGGAATTCCGATTCTAAATAGCAGTCCCAAAATTGTGTCAGCCTCTCATTGCGAAAAGATCGAGAAAATCGCCGAAAGTACCAGAAAAAATCGCTCTTAAAGCTTAAAAACGAACGTTCCGTACAAACAAACAAACAAACAGACAGACACCACGCGTTGCCATTTATAAGTGGATAGAGCTGCGGACAAAATATTCTTAGGCCTTAAGAACGTCGACGTTTTTGATACTAACCGCCGATCCATTTTACCTACTCAATGTAACCAGCTTTTCAGTGGCCTGGGTGGAGCTTTGTGCCGACCACCAACTCTTGCCGCGCCGAGAGGACGAGCGCACGACGTCGCGCACAGTGTCTTTGCGCCTGAACCACTACACCGACTGTGCCGGCTAACGTACATGTAGTCTATCTTTCCTTTCTCTGGCGGCGGCTGTGTGTTTTCTTTGTAGAGTCAGCCGATATAACGGAATTGGATTGGATTGCTCGGTTCCGAAGATTTGGATATGCCTTCCTTTTCGGTCCTCGGTGTTTCAGGTCTGCAAACGACAGGCCTAATCTGCATCAGCACCAGCGTGCCACTCCGCCCTAAGATTATTGCCGAACCTGCGGAGAATCTTCGCCCACCATTGGAGTCGATTTTACTTCGAATGGAAGTGAGGTCAGGGACAGAAAGCTATCTCAGTTCAGCAGGCCTAAAGTAATAATAGTTGGCAGCAGATCTTTGGTGGAACATTGTGAAATGTAAGATAGTATGAGCATGTTACATAGGTAATCCCAAAATCTTGTATATTTTGGGTTGAGAAACTAAATATTTGGGTATGACCTACCTACAGGGCGCAGTTTATTACTAAACTTCTTTCTCTGGCTTTCTGTTGTGCATTTGTTTCAGACAGTGGAAAATAGATCGGCGGTGGCGTCTGATTCTTTGAATGAATGCCCAGCGTGGAATTATTCTAGCTTCGGATTACCTCTCTCTTTCTTTCTCTGCACACTTCCCAAATCACACTTCCCAAATAAGTTCGGAAAGGTGTTTTCCAGTCAGGTCAGGTTATACTAGTAGAACCTACATCAATGGGAAAGCTCACGGTGACAGGACAGCGTCTCATCTTTGGAAGCGTCCCACTTGAATGGGAGGGCCGCCCGCTGTCAAAGTCATTGAAAACCTCACTGAAATAGGTTCAATGATGTTCATTTTAGCTGTACATCGCAATGTTTGAGTTTTTCGTGGACCGGCTCATAAAGATCGTACTTCACTCAAAGCGAAACACATTATGTTTGACACAAACACCAGCAAGAGGAAAGAAAAGAAGCGCACAAAGTGTTCCAGAGGCAGATAGAGCTAAGAAAGAGAGGTAGAGCTAGCGTTAAGTTCCAAAACAGGTAAACCACACCTATCAATCATGCGTCTATATAACAGGTCGTCCGCTTTCAGGGGAGAGGTTTTGCAGCTCTGTCCCTGGCCGCTGGAGGGGGTCCGAGCCCAAATTCTGGACCCGCTCCTGGCAGGCAAAACCGCATACCCCATCCCCGGCTTGGACATGTAACATGTACGTATGTACAACCTTATTACATACATGTACATGAACGTGAACATGTGATCAATAAATAGCACAAAAATTGACAATTTCAGTTTGATACATGTACCTGCTTGACACTGCAGATTATACATGTAACAGGGGGTCTGCCCCCACCAGACTTAGGCCAGACCCCCCCCCCGACACCCTCCCCCGAAACGATTTTTTCCGACCCCCCGATCATTTTCTGGCAAGTAATTTTTTACCAAATTTTTGCGATTTTTTTGCACTTTCAGACACGAAAACTACCAAAATTGCCTGTAAAACATCACTTTGTAGTTGTATTTCAGCTCAAATTAGCGATTTTTGACGATTTCTATACGAAAAATTGCGTTGTTTTGCGATTTTTGAGCGTTTTTAGTGCCCCACACCCTCCCCCTTCCGCGGTTGACCTATTGCATGTATGGCACAGATGACAAATATTAGTATGTATACAGTATATACAAAGTAAGCTCAAATGTATATGAATATGTACGTATATATACACACGCAAACAAAAATTTAATTATTGCATAATGTTTGCATATTTGTATATTTTTATAAAAAAAGTTCAAAATTCGCATGCAAGCTATTGCGAAATGCGAGCAAACTATTTTAGCAGTGAGAAAAGTGTGAACTTAAGCAGAAATGAGGTAGAAAACAGTAAAACCTACGTACGTACTCAGCTTACTACTTCAAGTGTAATAATAAGAAAATTGGCGCGACATTGATTAAAAAAATTCTTAAACAGTGTCAAGGAACGTGAGAAGCAAGTCAGGTTTTTGATAAATGAATGTAAGATGTTTCAATTTAATAAAAAAATCGAAGAATCGGTAAACTATTCGCACCACTTCCCCTACTATACACTGGTCTACCAATGAAGTCCGGGTAGTGACGTAAATTCGACCTAACCTGATCTTGAAGGCAAGTTCTAAACTTTTGAATAGCCAGTGGGAGAAAAGCCCAAATTGGGAACAAAATCTTTCTGTGATAAGAAGTTCTGAGCACAGATAACGGTAATTTAGCGCCACTTGCTATCACTAGAAATATGCAAACGGAAATATACAAACCGTTTGCATGTTAGGTTCGTTTGCATACGTATAAAACGTATCTGACAATCCAATACATACGATATATATGTAAATATACAAATCAAAAACAATGTATATGTGTATGTAAATATACAGACAACTGTATATGACACAGGGTGTTACAAAAAGATGGAACCAATTTTTGCTGTCATCTCTGCAATCAATGGTTGTTACCTGAAGTTTGAAAGACATGATAAAAAACGGCGGAAAAACCAACTCACGTCGGTGGATCGGTGATAGGACCAGAGTTGCAAGTAGCAGGACAGCTTGAGCGTATTTCAAGTTCGGCGCATAAGGCTGCATACTGTGCACAGTTCGGGTACTGGTCAGCTGAAGGATGCTTGCATAGGTTAGGTATCTTACGCACGTGTGAACAACGGGAACGGAGCTGGGATTTTAGAATTACGGAAGGGGTTGTATCCACAATGCACTGCCCCGTCTACATATACCGGAGTTTTCCATTTATAAGACATGGGTCTTACAGTATAACCGGAAAATGCCTAAATCTGGGGTCACATTTTTGCACCTTAAAAGACCCGGGTCTTGTAGGTAGAAATCTATAGTTCTATTAAAACTCGATCTTCTGCATGAAAAGCATGAAATACACTGGTTTTGATCTTTGCAACAACTGACTGCACGTTTAACTCGGAATAGCTCAGTTTTAAACAAGTTTTGAAAACTAAGGCAACTTAGAAGCTTAAATATGCTTACAGCAGCTATCTAAGCCTGTCAAATCAAAAATGTTACCAAGATTACGCAGGTTTTAGAACGATTCCTGAACGACCTGAGTTCAGAAAACTCGATATTCATTAGTTATCTTGTAAAAAATATACACGAAAACACACCATTTTGAGCTTAGACCCGGGTAGTGTTGTTACAATACCAAAATTTCCGTTTGACTATGACTATGACTACCACTCGTTTGAGTACAATACCAAGGTAGTCAAATTTGACTATATTGTAGTCAAACCATTTGACTACCATGGCCACCGGTTTGACTACTTTGACTACTTTTTGAGACATGGCAAAATTGACGTTTCCAGCAATTTATAAGCTTCAGTCACCAAGTGTCAGTCCACAATGACTTTGACTGTGTGCACAAAGTGTTTACTTTTAAATAAACAGTATAGTTAACTGTTACAAATTAACCCAGAATTGTTTAATTTTCAAAAATTTCAATGAAAAACATCTTCCGGAAAGACACCGCAAAAATAGACAAAAACTCACTTTAGTTTGGCCTAAAATCAAAGTAGTTTTTTATTTTTCTCTTGTTCTTTGCTCCATAAGAGAGGTATTGTACTGTATGTCATAATTTTCACCCTGACCAAACTGTTTATTTGCCTTGCATCAAGCAGAGATTTGCTGACTGACAACCCATACATGTAACAGGTCATCCGCCGAAGGGGGATGAGGGTTGGGGGCTCTGGTGCCGGCGGGCGGAAGTTTGGCTGAAAAATCGCCAAAAATCGCTATGGGCTGAGATTCAGCTAAGAAATCCTGGTTTGCAGGCGATTTTACCATTTTTTGTGTCTGAAATCGTAAAAAGCGCTAAAATTTGCCCAAAAAATTATCTGCCAGCAAAATCGGAGGGGGCTCGGGAAAATCGTCTCGGGAGGGGGTCCCCATCCGAGGGGTCTGGCCTAACTCGGGTGGGGGCAGACCCCCTGTTACATGTATGCTGACACCTGTTATCAGTTCACAGTTTTAGAGAAAAGGGTTGTTTGTCTTCTAGAGAGCTAAACATGAAACGAATTTATAAAATATTTAGTTGCGAACCGTAAAAATGTGGAAAATATGCTTGAAAAGCCGCTGCTTATAAGGAAATGTAGTCATAGTCAAACGGTTTGACTAGCTGGTCTTCGTTTGACTACATATTTATGGTAACCAAGGTAGTCAAACTTTGACTTTGACTACCTGTCTGTTTGACTGCGATATCACAAAAAGTATTAACTATGACTTTGACTTTGACTATAGTCATAACAACACTAGGCCCGGGTCTTATAACTGGAAAATGCCCCCTGACAGACCCTGCTTTCTGACCACCTGCTATAAGACCCGCGTCTTATAATCGGAAAAGAAACCCAGTTATAAGACCCGGGTCTTATAACCGGAGGGGTCTTATTGGTGGAAAACTCCGGTAGTGACCAGTGATGTGAGGTGTGTTTATTTCGGTGTTTTTTTTTAAAAAAAACGTTTTTTTCCTAAGGGCTCGAAAAAACATAAATCGCGGAAAAAATAGCTAATTTACGTCATTTTTCAATTAAAAGATGGACTTTTGGGATTGATAATACAGTCAAGCACTTTTCGCCATTTATGGTACAGTACCAGTATGGTATAAGGTGCCGGTACCATATATGGTACCCCTTCGGCCGAGGCCTCATGTGATACCATATATGGTGTCCCTCTTCAAAACGTTTAAGTGGTACCATATATGGTATCGGTACCCTATTTGGTATCCCTTCGAGCGAGGCCTCAGGTGATACCATATTGTATGTGTAGACATCGGCTAGCATTTCATCTGGAGGAGTTGTAGATTTTCAAATCCTGAGGGGGCTGAGGGGTAGCGACGGGTGATGGGGGGTTGAGGCTATGATAAGCCAAAAACTCCGAGTTTTGGCCAAAACCAAGGTTTTTGGCATATTTTTCGCTAAAAGTGGCAAACATAGTTTTGGAGAAACGATACCATACATGTACTGTATATGGTATCACCTGAGACCTCGATCAAAGTGATAGCATATATTAGGGTTCCGACGATATATCGATATCGATATCGAAAAGTCGATATATCGACCCTTTTTCCAATATCGATATCGATATCGATATCGCGATATTTCGCATCGATATTTTCGATATTTTTGTGTGCGGAAAAGTGGGAAAAAAACAAAACTGACACCAAGTTTATTTCTCTGGAACAGCAAAAAAAACCAGTTTTTCCTGAACAACTAAAATAAAAATCGATGGTAGAGTCAAAACCTAACAGTGGCATGATTGTTCTCAGGAACATCAATTTCTCGGCATTCTCAGCTTTTAGACAGCAACGCTTAGGTTCTTAAACGTCTGCCTGCGGCAACACTGAAGAGCTGCTCACTCCGCAGACTTGAAGCAGGTGGGCAGAAGCAGACATTGGCTAGCATTTTGGCTGAGGGGTGGCAAATTTTCAAATCCTGAGCGGTACCGTTGGGCTGATGGGCGGTTAAAAGGACCTTAAGGAAAAAAGTCGGATTTTTGCTAAAGTCAAGCTTTTTGGCTTATTTATCATTAAAATAAGTTAAAATACGCTATTCTGTCTGAGCTCATTTATGCCTAATGAGGGTGGGGCATCGGCCTGAGAGGTCAACCGTTTCAATGAAGGGCTTCAGAAGGGCCACTACCTTTTCTGCGATTCCCTACTTAATTGATATCAGATCGCTGATTGCATCAGTGCTTGACTGATAAGCAGTGAGAGCAGTTTGCTCTAAATTTTCACATTTTCTTGCATAACTATAAATATCGATATCGATATCGATATCGATCGATATTGAGCTGAAAATATCGATATCGATATCGATATCGAATATCGACAAGTTTTGATATCGTCGGAACACTAGCATATATGGTACCAATTAACGATTTGAAGGCTGCAAGTCTGATCTGGGACATTTACTGCCAGTAGACAGGCTTGTATAAGTCAGAAAAATTGCAATCAGTCCGAAATTTCAACACTGTTTCAAAATATCAGTGGACTTGAACCTGAACCTATTTATTGTCCAGGCTTTTTTGAAGATGGACTTGAATCTGAACCTATTGTCCAGCTTTTTTAGAGGATGGACTTGAACGTGGTCTTGAACCTGAAATTTCGTTGTTGGACTTGACTTCAGGGATGCCTACTAAATTCAAAGTTTGAATTTGATATCCACTTGATATCGGGGATCGGGGACAACCACCTACTCTGCGGACAAGGTTTTCCAGATGTCCAGACTGGGAAATGGGTGGGAACAAGCCAGGACAAGCCCCGGAGACAAGGGTGTTTGTCAAGGAGAAGAGGCAAGACGTTGTCCCGCGGGGGACAAGGAGTTGTCCCGCGGGACAAGGAAAACATGTCCCCGAAAGCGGGGGACAAGGGGTGTATACTGTATTTTGAAGCCTGGATACTGTAGAAGGACAAGGGGTTGTCCCCGGCTCTCGGACACACGATGGGAGCTTTTGCTCCCTGGTCTGCATCAAGTGGATATGGTATGGTATAGTAGCCAATTCAGTTTGAATTTGGTTGGTATGATTTTGGTATGAATTTGGTACAGTAGTGATAGTTGGTTGTGATAATGTCATAGAATTTGGAAATTAATTGCCTTTGGAAATTATGCTCAGTCCACCTTTCTTGAGTTTTTTACAATCAAAACGTGCAGAAAGGATTGGGAATATATCCACTTGATGCAGACCAGGGAGCAAAAGCTCCCAACCTGTCCCCGGGAGTCGCGGACAACCCCTTGTCCTTCTACAGAATCGAGGCTTCAAAATGCAGTATACCTCCCTTGTCCCCCGCTTTCGGGGACATGTTTTCCTTGTCCCGCGGGACAACTTCTTGTCCCCTGGAGGATACCTTGAGAACAACTCCTTGTCCCCAGAGGACACCTTGAGAACAACTCCTTGTCCCCCGCGGGACAACTTCTTGTCCCCAGAGGACACCTTGAGAACAACTCCTTGTCCCCCACGGGACAACTTCTTGTCCACCGGAGGACACCTTGATAACAACTCCTTGTCCACCATGGGACAACTTCTTGTCCCCCGGAGGAGACCTTGAGAACAACTCCTTGTCCCCCCGGGACAACTTCTTGTCCCCCAGAGGATACCTTGAGAACAACTCCTTGTCCCCCGCGGGACAACTTCTTGTCCCCATAGGACACCTTGAGAACAACTCCTTGTCCCCCACGGGACAACTTCTTGTCCCCCAGAGGACACCTTGAGAACAACTCCTTGTCCCCCACGGGACAACTTCTTGTCCCCGAGAGAACACCTTGAGAACAGCTCCTTGCCCCCCATGGGACAACTTCTTGTCCACCGGAGGACACCTTGATAACAACTCCTTGTCCCCCACGGGACAACTTCTTGTCCCCCGGAGGACACCTTGAGAACAACTCCTTGTCCCCCACGGGACAACTTCTTGTCCCCCGGAGGACACCTTGAGAACAACTCCTTGTCCCCCACCGGACAACTTCTTGTCCCCGCCAGACAACTTCTTGTCCCCGGAGGACAACTTCTTGCCTCTTCTCCTTGACAAACCCCCCTTGTCCCTGGGGCTTGTCCTGGGCTTGTCCCCACCCATGTCCCCATCGGCACATCTGGAACACCTTGTCCCTAGAGGAGGTGGTTGTCCCCGGTCTGCATCAAGTGGATATTTTGATGCATTTGAAAAGTGTTATCAAGAATGTATGTGTATAGCCAACAAGCTAGTACTAAAATGAAAAGCCTTTCCCAAAATCATAATTCTAGTGCCCAAATTATCTGTAAAGGCGCCTGATTTTGATATGGTATGGTATAATATAGAAGGAGCTGTTTTGAGTTTGTTTTGGTATCTACGTTACTAAATTCAAAGATTGATTTTAGTACCAGTACATTTTTGGTATGGTAGGCATCCCTGCTTGACTTGAACCTAAACCTATTTTTTAACCCCGCACTATCCAATAGTATGTGATACATACCGTTAACATCGGTCAGTGTGCCTGCTATTCCTGGCGGGGAGGTGCAGCCGCCATTGTTGTCGTAGGTGCCAGCTCCAGTAGCATCGCAGTTCATATTAGTACTGACCGCGTTGTTCCAGGCATTTCCTCCATTATCTAACGAGCCAGTCGGTAATACAGTTGCAAACTATTGAATTTCAGGACAGGGTTCGTACAGGTCAGGGAAGTCAGGGAGGTCAGGGAAAAGTCAGAGAATTTTATAAATGGTCAGGGAGTCATGGAGAAGTCAGGGAATTGTGAGTCTGGTCAGGAAAAATTGGACTACCTTACGGTTATTTGTAGTAGTTTCTGTTAGAGTGCGAACTGGTATTGTGTGTATTGGGGTGTTGTCCAGGTGTTGGTATTGGGTTTTTTATGCCTCAATACCCAATACTAATTAGGACGTATAAAAATCGCTGTTGAACTGAAAAACTGACCTGAAAAACATCGAAAAGATTGACCGATGATTACAGTAGGTATAGAAAGCCGTTTTTGCGATAATAAACTAACGGTTAAGAATGTCTTATACTGTCCGCTTTTCTAAGCAATTTCTCTTGTCTTATCTAAGATAAACGTTTGTGACTCAACTGAAATTTGTCATTTTTAGTGATACAGAATGTATTAGTACTGTGCGCAGGGCTGCGTGGCGTGTGTGGTACACTCCTTCTCGGTGGAACCAGAAGAAAAAATCCGCCGAAAATATATAAGAAATACTGTCATACAGAACATCATGCATGGACTAAAACTGTTAATTTCTGCTTATTTTACCCTCCAGAGCGGTTTCTAAATGCTTTCTTAATTTCTCAAAATTTTTCTCCCCCTGGTTCGATGATGGCCCAACCAGGCCTCTTCGAAATTTTTGGACGGTTATTTCTTGTTACGAGTTTGTTTTGGTCATGTCCTATAACCTGTTAGCCTTCTGTAGCCTGGAGTTATATGCCCGTCAAAACAAACTGACCCGAATTTTCCGATGGAAATTTTGCACACATACAAATGTATCTCACCTCACAAACCCTTCATCGTATCTTTCCCAAATTTTGCAGGTTAACCAATCTTTACGTAGCATTTTCATAAATGAGGGTGGTGATCCTGTGAACATAAAGCACGGTTGTATGGCCTAATTTAGGTGTTCATTGTGTTGCCTTAGTTGAGGCGATTATAATCCACGATGCCACTAGTTCGTATACATCTGCTTTCTGTACAAGGGATAACACCCTCATTTTTGAGAATGCTACAACTGTAACTTTTCACATCTACTGAAAGTAAAAATCCGCCATATTTTAACAGGCTGTGCTGGGAAGCTGAGCAGACATGGGCTAGCATTTGATAGGGGGTAGAATTTTCAATTCCTGAGGGGGGTAGGAGCTCGTGAGGGGGCTGAGGGGGTAGCTTGAAAATTCGATTTTCCGCAAAATATGCGCATTGTCGGCATTTTTACGACAAATGGTACCGTTTTGTACTGTTTTTGACAAAAATTAGTGCTTATTCTTGCAAATAATACGTTTATTTTTAAATAATATGTTAGAAAATAATCGCACTAACTAGGGTGTATCACTTTCCCTTCCAATTCGTTTTCGTCTTCATATTCATCACTTCGTCTAACTCCCTTCCAGAAAGAACAGAAATTCCAAACTAAAGTCGGTAGCGACCATAATAGCTGAGAGGGTGCCATACATGTAACAGCTCCGGGCCCACCTGGGGAGGGGGTAGGGGTTTTTCCTCAGGTGGGGGGTCGAGAGGGGGGGGTTTCGCTCAGAGGGGGGTCCAAATTTCAAAAAGCTCCAAAACGCCTGAAAATGCGTTCTAGCACGTTTTTTTCAGTAGGGACGCTAAAAATCGCTATTTTAAGCTGCCAAATAGCGTTTTAGAGCTAAAAACAAGCAAAAAATGGGCTTCCAAAAACCCCGATTTCTGTTAAATATCAGCAGTGGAAACACCAAATTCGGTTTCCAAAGGCTTTTCAAGCGAATTTTAGGCTAAAATTAGTGATTTCAGAGCCAGTTCGTTATACAGTGGGCAAGTATTGAGAGAGTACGTAATACGTATCAGGTATCAGGTACGGGTATTTCAGAAGTACAGGTATTTTCTACTATAAAAGGTACAGGTATTTTGTACTCATGTACAAGTATTTTGTACTATAAAACCATTTTTGAAAAACGCAGCTCTGAACAGAGTTTGTGATCTTTTGTGAGGCATTCTTGCGAACAAACAAGGGCGCGTGGGCAGATAGAACCCGACAGAAAACAGCTGATGCAGGCATTACGTTAATATTACAGCCACTAAACTGCTTTATGAGCCAAAAAATTCGTGAGGGTGTAGCGGCCGGCTGAGGGGGGGGTAGGTCAGAGCCTGAGGGAGGCCAACCCCCCTCAGCCTCCCCCTTTCCCCATGTCTGAAGCTGAGTGAAAACGAAGTGCTTAGCAAGAATTGAGCTTGAAGAAGAGTGAAATAGAAGCCTTAAAGCTAAAACTGTGGAAATAAGTGTATTTTCTGTTGCGTCTGCAAAAGATCAATAAATTAAATGAATATTTCCCGTTTCCTGACATTCTAGGGTATTTTTGCGAAAAGTCGGGGAATTTTCCCATTTTGGTCAGGGAAAAGTCAGGATCTGTGTGAACCTTGCAGGAGTACATAACATATACATATGGATAGAAGATATATGTATATGCTTTCCGAAGTCGAATACATAGAGAGAGGTCCGCTAA
>JASANB010006641.1:0-25768 GCA_030248155.1 Sabatieria punctata
GAGGGGAGTAGAGGCCGGCTGAGGGTAGTAGAGGTCAGAGCCTGAGGAGGGGCCAACCATCCTCGCCCCCTTTGCCCATGTCTGAGCGCACTTGCTTGTACGTATCCATACGTATGTTATATGTAAATGTCCGGTTCGTCTAATCGTTTGTCAATTAGTGTCAAATCAGATTACCTAGAGCAAATGCAACGCAGAAAGCAGCGTCAGCAATGGCATAGATGCTGCCGTAAACGCCAACATGACGTAGATCTACTAGATAACCCATTTGTGGGAACATCGAAGCGTCTATCATGCCTACAAGCACTCTGTAGGCAATTACCAAAATTCTGGAAGAGCACTGAACTGAACAAACCTATGGCAAATCCCATGCAAAACATTGGAATAATGAGACCACCAAGACCTGTGGCCGATGGAATCTGAAATTAATGTGGTGTTACGTACTATGTACAGGCTTCAAGATACTTAGGTTTCGTCTGAAAACATTTTTCGCATTGCAATCTTGCAGCTATCCTTTGCAAATTTTCCGTTTTTTCTAGCGGTAACATTGGGAAGAAAAGTAGATTGAAAACACAGTTATACTTACCGGGACCATAAGCCAGTTAAGCCTGTACTTTAAACTTACTGCGATTAATGAAAATCCTATAATAACGGATTCCGACTAATCCGCAGTGTTTTCTGAAAGTACTTGTACCACTTGTAAGAAACTGCTCTGCTTATGGTGTTTCGAAACGATAGACTCCTTTTAAAATTGCTCGGAAATCCGGATTTCTCAACCGATTGAGCTAAAATTTGGAATACCTACATGTTTAGATGCCGCGCGCCTAAATTTTATTGTTTTTTCAAATGTATAACTTAAAGAGAAAATGGAGAAATTCTCTTTAAATTAAAAAATCGATTTTTTCTCCTTGAGAATAGTGAAGAGATTGTTTGATCTAACAGTAGAATTTCAATGCTGCATGCAATTTACGTAGTATGCATGCGGCCCATTTCCGCACCCGCTGACTACCCTACATACTGTAGGTTTTAAGCTGATGTTCAAGCTGAAGGCTTAGGAAAGCAAGTTCTAAAATGGCAGTTTACGGAGTCGGGGAATGGGCCGGGAATCGGCAAATCTAACGAAAAATTTGGCGGCGTATTTAAACATTCGTACAGTATGCGCCGAATTTTAGCACAATAGGTTTAGAATTTCTGATTTCCGAGCAATTTTAAAAGTGGTCTATCATTTTGAACGAACACCCTGTACTAGGAACAAAGCCATACCTCCCGAACCTGTGAGCTAACAGGCCAAAAATATTAGTTCCAACAAGATAAGAAATGCTGCAGGGTAAAAAAGCGGCCCCACGTTCCGTTGACTTTGAGTTCATCTTATCCATCATCCACAGTGGTAGCGACGGCTCCAGCATGGCTATTCCAAGGTTTCCAATCGTGATGTCACCTTCAAATCATTATTCCCATGCAAATACAATCAAACCTCCAAAGAAAATGTGTGCTACAGTTTTTAATGTCCCAATTTAAAATGTAATGTTTAAATTATTTGAATGCAGCACCTTCATAACGGCACCTTATTTTCTTTCCCTAGGCGCTACACTGCGCTACTATAGAACCTCACCTCCTTGAGTAGAATGTAGTGACTGATATCATATTGTATTCTTTACCGACTTGAGATACGATAGAACACCCAACAAGTAATGGTTTCGGTTCCTTCAATCAAGCCTTCCTTGGTCTAGCATTCAAGGTATGTGCCTGGGCAAAGGAGTTTCCGAAGAAGCGTACCGACAGCGATTCCGATGTAGGGATCTTTGATTGGCTCCTTCAGAGCAGTGCCTTCGAGCTCGCCTCTGTCGATGTGTGGTTACGAAGCACAAAAAATTGAAGAGCTGCAAATTGAAGCTGAACAGCGAAAGAGCAAAGCAGACATGGACTAGCATTTCGGTCGAGGGAGGCTAGACTTTTGAAATCTTGAGGGGAGAGCTGCGTCTGTTAATGGGACTCCGGTGTGGTAAAGCCGAAAAGTGCAAACTTTAGATGAGCTCGACGTTCTTTTATCATTTTTAGTTAAAATAGACTTTTACACTGTGATCAAGAAGTTTTTCAGGAGGCCGCTCGAGCTTAAGCCATGTCTGGTGCAAGGAAGAACCTACTTCCATCGCCTAAAGCCAATATGGCCAAGAGCAAGAAAGGCAGCTCTTTTCCTCCGGACCATTCATACAGCAGACCTCCGAACGTAGGTCCCATCAACACTCCTAAGGCCAAGCCCCCTAGTGCGATTCCCATGGCCGAACCACGCTCTTGGTCATCCGTATATGCATGAGCCAACATCCCCATGCCTGCAAAACCTACCTACTGTAGTATCATCATAGAGTTCTAATAAAGGTAGTATAGTCGCTTCTATGCTTTTCGTACTCTACGTACGTATAGTACGCAGCAATAGGCCAGTACACAACCGGTTGCGGAAGACCTTTTTAATAGTCAATATAAAGTCAAACCTCGTTAATGGAACAACTCGCTAAATGGAACATAAATGCTCGGATTAGCCGTTTTCCCTATAGTTTTGTACAGGGAAAATCTCAGAAATGGAACAACTCGCTAAATGGAACATGCATCTGCATTTTCATGAAGTTTTACAGTTACTTCACGACTCTTTAATTTTCTGAAGTCATAATTCGAAGTTTAGGAGCTGTCTTGTTGCATCTTTTATGTAGATAAATGCCTATGACTCTTGTGCACACTATTCCAAACTTGCTCATGAGCTTGAGAGTATGCGATAATAACTGAATTCAAAGTTGGCAGTCAGAAATTCTATTCTAGTGCCCTTCAGTAGTTGCACTTACTCAGGATCAGGTCATCGATGTTCCATTTACGAGGTTTGATTGTAGTCTAAAGCTACGTAAGCCTCAGCCTCAGATTTTGCTTGACTATGCAGTCAATTTAAAAGTGGAAGATAAGTTGTATTTGAAAATGTTACATTAATCCTAACTGCTGTTTAGATTAGCAGTAGTGATAAACTGACCGGAAGTACTGGTGCTTGAGGATCCGACGCCTTGAAGCGCCCTGGCTATCCACAACCAACCATAGGTACTGCCGAACGCAAACACTATAATGCGCTGCGTTGTTTGCTAGGAATTAGACAAAAAGCTGCGCTCACATAAAGTAGAGAAGAACATGACAGCGAATCCGACGAACATGGGTATTGTATAGCCAATTCTGCAAACCGAACACAAGATGATGAGAGGAGCAGACAGGTCGATTTACTTGTTAGTGAGTGGTCCGATGAAAGGGTTTGTGATTACTTGGATCAAAGCCTTTGAGCCGAACATCAGCCCCACCCACACATTTTCTTTCGACATCAATTCGTGTCGCTTCTCGCGCAGTGCCTTGCAATCTTCGTACAGCGGTGTTGTGGTGGGCGGTCCGAACTCTGGGGGAGGAGTTTCGCCATCGTAAAAGTAGCGATCTGGGGGCGCTGGCACCGGTTCCGGCCGTGGAGTGGTCGGCGGCGGTCGACCTTTATACTTCCACTGTCGAAAGTATTCAGAGGGCGACAAGTCTGCGTCCAGATCCGAGACCTGTCTGCGTAGTCGAGAAGCCAAATCGGTCTGCGATTCATCAAATGGAGACATTGGTTGCGGCGTGGTCACGATTTGAGTCCGTATTGGCGGAGTTGTTGATGTTGTGTTGCAGCCTTCCAACAGCTTCTCCGATACGTTCGGATACCATATACGGAACAGATACTCTGGCACGATCGGAACTAAAAACATTGTAGTTACTATAGCACCGTTGCCCCACTTCGAAAACTCTTGTTTTTCTACGCCTGGTCATAAGACAAAAGCGTTCTTACCGACAGTAGTCAACAACATATTGTCCAGAAAGAGGGCAATGTAGACAATGAAGAGAAGCACCTTTCTGGAGGATCTGGCCGCTAATATCAATTCTTTCAGATTCATATCGCTTAGCGGCCGCTGTCCTGGGCAGAGCGGTTACACCAAGTTGGCCGGCTGAAATTTGCATACGGATCTTGGGTTTCCTAGTTAGAAGAAGATCTATCGAGCAAAGACGTGTAAGCGGACACCGGCTTAGCTAACGACCAGCAGCACACACTCACCATTGGACTGGGTGACAGGTCCGGACGAGCTGGCGGCTCTGCGGGCCGCAGCGGAACCATTGAAGAAAGAGACGGAGCTGGCCGAGCGGAGGTGTAACGGCCGGATCAGAGCTATTATCAGCGGTGGGCTGTGTTGGCTGGCTATGACAAGTAAAATGGTTGGGCAACGATCGGCGCGCAGATTGAAAGCCACTTTTCAGCCAAGAAATTAACCTGTCAGCGGGTCCTACGCACTGCGACCGCACAAAAGCGCTCGATTCCAACTCACGCACTCCCCTCACGCACACACCTGCGTCTCATCTGCACGCTAATTGGTCCACTCTTTGCTTTGCCCACTCTTCTACTTGCTGCCACCAAACTGATACTACATATACATACCTAGAACACCACCAACCTGAGACTATAGAAGAACAGTCTAGAATTGCAGTCATTTACAGCTGCACTGCAATTGTCAATCGCTTTCTCTCTTTCACTGAATCTTTCGCTGTACTCAGCTTGCTACGAACGATTTTAGGCACAAATAGTGTATCTATATTTATAGTATATTTATTCTGCAACTTCTGCTATTCCTTCCTCACTTCTGACAGTGAAGATGACATTTGGTCAATCCATATCTGTAGTAACCACTTGCGCCTTAGAACTTTAATCACTTTGTATATCGCAGCAGGCGGTGGTCCTAATTGGGATGGGATGATCTTCATTCTTTGTCTTTCCTTAGTTTCCTATTCTCTAACGAAATTTCATGAAACTTCGATTACGGTAGGATAGGATTATTTTTAGCGCAAGCTACACTGCTTTTAAACAAAGTTAAAACAACCGGTAATGAAAGAACGATGGAAGATACAGTACGTGTGACAAGTGTATTGCATATGTACCGTAGGTATAGTTGGTGAAAAAGGAGATTTATACCCGTGACCATATTTTCGGACAATTAGCCCTACCCGATTTTGGGGACACCTAAAACCCTATTATACATTGTAGGTTTCACAAAGTAAATAAACTTAGAGATCCCAACCAATACACTAGTTTTAGCCAAAAACAGGGTTTCAAGACTGCCAAACAGGATTCTAAGACTAAACTTTAATTAGAGTTTCAAAAACCCTAAATTTGGTTACAGAATACCTTATTACGGCTTTAGAAGCATACATGGGCCCGAAAAATCCGAAGGCAGGGTCTGGAAACCTGGGGGGGGTCCGGAAAAAGTCCAAAAAACGCCTCTTTTGATTTAAATAAGCGAAAATTTTCTCTCTCCGGGAGGGGGGTTCGGAGAGGGGGTATGGCCGGCCGAGGGGGGATGGGCCGGCGATGGGGTAAACCCGCCTCACCCCCGGCCCATGCATGTTTAGAAGCATAGACCACCTTGAAATGAGTTGCCCTAAAAACCCATACAAGACAAACAAACAAGAGGTCTGGGGCTCTGCCTCCCGTCCGACTTAGGCCAGATCCCCTGCCAGGGATTCCCCACCCGAGACGATTTTTCCGACCCCCTCCCTCATATTTTCTGGCAAATATTTTTTTCAGGAAATGTTTTAATTTTTTTAATTTCAGACACTAAAATTGCTAAAATCGCCTGTAAAATAGCACTTTTTAGCTGCATTGGAACCAAGATTAGCGATTTTCACGATTTTTAGCCCAAAATTACGACTCTGCGAGTTTTGACCGTTTTTAGAACCCAACCCCTCCCTTAGAATATTGGGCTCAGCTCAGACCCCCGGATGACCTGTCACGTGTGTGTAAAAAACCACGTTTTAGAATATAAGTTTTGGGAGGCAGGAATACTGGTTTCAAGCTCCTGTAATCTGGTTTTTTCAGGATTGTCAGGTTTCAAAGGCAGTTCACTCCTAGAAATACCCTAAAAACCTCCTAGAAACTCCTAAAAATTTTGAAGCACTTAAAATTTGACAGACGAACTTTTTTCAGTCAATTTGGTGAGCCAGACAGTTTACCAGTGACGTATCCAGCATTTAGCAGAGGATGAAAATTTTGAAGTCACCAGTGTAAAAAAGTTTTAAATTAGCCTTCAAAAACGCATTTAGAAGGCATTCTGAGCATAAACTAGATAAGTACGTAATTCATTCGTTTCTCTAATTTTCAACAGATTTTTTTCGTGCTACCTCCACCGCAAATGGGGTGTACCAACCCAAAACCCTCCTGGTCTCCTGTCCTGAATACGCCACTGCAGTTTACTACCAAAGTAAAGTGTAAAAAGGTTTGAAAATGCGATGAAATCGTAATTTGCTACAGTAGAAATAATGTAAACACATGCGAAAAACGCAGAAAAATTCTGACATTAGTCTATGAGTTAGGATTTTTTCATTCCTATCCATCAAATCTTATATAACTCCAGGCTAATAGGTATTACAGGTGTAGCGCTAACTGAATCAAAATTATTAAAGTGGAGCAAAGCTAATCTCATCAGTTCACACAACTTAAAGTTGCCAAAAATTCTTTTTTTAGCTAGGACCAGGTGATTTTCGAGAGAAAACCAGCTACATGAAGAGACATGGAGCTGAAAATCCTAAAAAAATCACAGAAAACTCATAGAAAAATCTTAAAAATCAGAAACTTCGACCCAGATTTCATAAACTCCCAGAAAAAACCTCCTAACTCCAATCTCAAAATTTTCCTCCAAACCGAAAGAAACTCCTAGATCTAGGAGGAAAACTCCTAACCTGGCAAACCTGAGTTTTGGGTGCCTGAAACTTGGTTTCGGGCTCCTGTAATCTGGTTTTCGGTACCTGAAACTTGGTTTCGGGCTCTTGTAGTCTGGTTTTGTGTAACTGAAACTTGGTTTTGGGCTCCTGTAATCTGGTTTTGGGTACCTGAAACTTGGTTTCTAGCTCCTGTAATCTGGTTTTGTGTAACTGAAACTTGGTTTTGGGCTCCTGTAATCTGGTTTTGTGTAACTGAAACTTGGTTTCGGGCTCCTGTAATCTGGTTTTGGGTACCTGAAACTTGGTTTTGGGCTCCTGTAATCTGGTTTTGTGTAACTGAAACTTGGTTTCGGGCTCCTGTAATCTGGTTTTGGGTACCTGAAACTTGATTTCGGGCTCCTGTAACCTGGTTTTGGGTACCTGAAACTTGGTTTCGGTCTCCTGTAACCTGGTTTTGGGTACCTGAAACTTGGTTTCGGGCTCCTGTAATCTGGTTTTGGGTACCTGAAACTTGGTTTCGGGCTCCTGTAATCTGGTTTTGGGTACCTGAAACTTGGTTTCGGGCTCTTGTAGTCTGGTTTTGTGTAACTGAAACTTGGTTTTGGGCTCCTGTAATCTGGTTTTGGGTACCTGAAACTTGGTTTCTAGCTCCTGTAATCAGGTTTTGGGTACCTGAAACTTGGTTTTGGGCTCCTGTAATCTGGTTTTGGGTACCTGAAACTTGGTTTCGGGCTCCTGTAACCTGGTTTTGGGTACCTGAAACTTGGTTTCGGGCTCCTGTAACCTGGTTTTGGGTACCTGAAACTTGGTTTCGGGCTCCTGTAACCTGGTTTTGGGAACCTGAAACTTGGCTCCGTTTCCGTATCTGAATAGACACAGCTGTAGCGTGTCTGGTATTTTTGAAGTGTTTAAACAGAGTTTCGGAACCCTAATTAAAGGGCTCCAGAAGACCTAATTAGAGTTTCAAAAAGAAAAATTAGCATTTCAGGATTTTTTAAGTCAGTATGTTGAGACGATCATTCATTAGTCATCAAAGCCTTAATTTGAGGTAAAAAATGTCACTGAAACACAGTTTTGGACCCCAATAATTCACTGAAACCCTTTTGAGATTGGGCCTAAGGATGAAACCCTGTATTTTTACCAGGATTCGGTTCGGCCGAAAACCCAGCTACATTGTATGACTTACATTGTATTTTAAAGGAAACAAAGTACTACTGATCCTTTTTGCATGCAATGCAATAGTGTATGCAAGCCCAGCGTAGCGTCACTTTGATTTTTCTTTTATAAAATCCGACTGAACGTGAACGGACGCGATTTTGTAAAGGATTAGTAACGTAGATACTGAAGAGTTTGAGTCAATACGTACGTACGTAGTACATAATACAACGAATTATCGATCGATAAGGTAGGCGCAACGCCGGAGCGTACGTAGTCTGTCTGCGCTCTGCGTTATCGGCTGGCTGGCCGTTCTGTGTTTACCGAATAGGCGATAGTTAGTTGTACGCGTGTTGGAGCCAAGGCAACATTGGCTGCCACTCGAAGAAGAACTTTTAAAACGGCCCACCACAACCTTCGCTGACAACTGTACCAATTGGTTGTGTATTTTGCGATGCCGCCAGCGCCAGAATAGCAGCCGCTGACGAAATTCTGTTGTTTTGCTAGCAGGAAAAACTATGAAACTGCTCCAATTCGTAGTACAACTCGTGATCCTCTCCGCTTTACACCAGATCGTCTGGCCGAAAAAGGGTGGTCGCGGAGGACTGGGTCGAGTGAGACATACGTTCGGCGCTAGAACTGCTTCCAGATTCGGGCAGCGCAACTCTGTCAGGTAAGGATTGCCTTACCACTTCTGATATGATCAATTCTTTCTTATGTTTGTTTGTCTAGTGCAAAAGCGAATGTTAAAAATGTGAGAAGGTCAGGAGGTGGATACGCACCAGCCGGAGTAGCGATAGTCAGCCAAATGGAGACAAGCAAAGTTGAGCTGGAAAAGGAAAGACATCTGAAGATTCGGGCCTCTGAGACAGACCCACCTCTTAGTACCACTCAGACTAGCAGTTTAGCTGATCGAGCAACAATTAGTTTGTAAGTTTTTACTGCTAAACGACTTTTCTTCTCACCGAAGAACCTTTTGAGACCGTCACACATTAAGAAGACAGTGATGTCGCCAGCGGGCAATCCAGAGACTAATCAGAGAGTGTTGTCACTGGTCAAAGTTCAATACACTGGTGGCTTTGCAATTAAAAAAGTAAAACAGTTCAACAGTCGCGTTTGGCTCAACAAATACAGACGAAATTATTGGCTCGGTCACAGATATTACCATTTGGTTTGTTTTTATATATTTCTCTTTACATACATGTAACATGTCCGGGCCGGCTTGGGGAGAGCAGAGGAGGGTTTCGCCCAGGGAGGTCCAAAATTTTAAAAGCTCCAAAACGCTGGAAATGCGGTTTTTCATACATAGCACGTTGTATTCAATAAGAAGGCTAAAAAACTTAATCTAAACGATAAAGCTGCCAAATAGCTTTTTAGAAATAAAAATAAGCAAAAATGACAGAAAGAGCTTCTAAAAACACCGATTTCTCTTAAAACAACAACAGCGGAAACGCCCAATTCGATTGCCAAAGGTTTTTTAAGCTGTTTTTAAGCTAAAAATTAGTGATTTCTGAGCCAGTTTGTTAGTACTGGAGCCGCTACCAGAACTTGTATCTAGTTCCAGGGAGGGGTCCCTAATTTTTTCTGCCGGAGCGTGAGGGGGGTTGGCGTTTCCAGCTGGGGTTAACACCCTCCAAACCCCTTAGTAATGTATCCTCCTAGTATAGATAGATAGATATTGATGTCTTTACCAAAAAAGATTGCATGGCCTTTTTTTTCGAATAAAACTAACTGGTTTAGAACTAATCTATTATATTTCAAAAATGAGCGAAAATAACTGTTTGGAACCACCGGAGTGTTTTTTGCCTTATAACCAAAGTTGTAGGCGGACCCGAGCTCTGTACTATTGTACAACCTAATCTACGCAACCTTCCCTGGTAATGCAAATTTGCGCAATGGAAAAAATCATTTAAATACACCTGTCAAGGTTGACCCAAGTCAAAGTAAAAACCAACTAGGCCTGGGGGCCTCTCTCACACCAGGGGCGCACCTACGTAGCGGACGTTGGGAGCCGACATCACCATGACGTCAACCCTAAAAATTTCCATTTTTGGCGATTTTCAGATTTCTTGGGGGTGATTGAAATAACTCGGGACCAACTGGACCGATTTGGCTGTAATTCACAACAGGTTTGTGTGAAAGGGCCCCCCAGGCATAGTTGCTGTCTCAGACAGCTTCTGGTATCATTGATCTTCTTCTCCAACGAGGCAGGCTTTGTGGAGCGGCTTTGGGGCAATGGCAGATCCAGTCGGTTCCCATTTACCTACTCGCTGTCACCAGCTTTCGGTGGACTTGGTGGGGCTTTGCTAAGTCTAATTCCAGTCAGACTGGTTCCGAACCCACTACAGCCACTAGGGATGCAGGCAGACATGGGCTAGCATTTCGGTTGAGGGGGTAGAATTTTCAATTCCTGAGGGGGGCTGAGGGGGTGGTAAGCCAAGAAGTCCGTTTTTTGCTAAAATCAAGGTTTTTTGGCTTATTTTTTTTATTAAAATAAGTCATTCTGAGCTCATTACACCTAATCCTTGCATATTTTTATCATAATTTTTTATACAAAATTCTTCCAAAAAAATCCTGAGGGGATAGCGGCCGACTGAGCAGGGCCAACCCCCTCAGCCTCGCTTTGCCCATGTCTGTCTGTCCAAACCTGTCTGGCTAGGAGTGGCCCACAGTGAAAGACGGGCAAACGTCCGAGATGACGAATTTCGCGGTTGCGAAATGGACCACAAGTCTGTTCGTAGGCCGTAAGGCCCCCACACAGCGGATCGGATCGGAGCTTGGGTCCATCTACAACTTTTGTTATGAGGCATAAAACGCTCTGGTGCTACCATATGGAGCTATTTGAAAAAACTCATAATTCGCTTATTTTTATTTAGTACACTATATTTAGGCAAAAGCCAAATTAATCCTGGTAGTAACTTTATATAGACCTGAGAATTTGTTCATTTGAAAATTAGACTGTTACAATACCTGACTCAGTGCTTGTTGTTGGCCGGCGGCCAGCCAATCGATCGGCCATAGCGCTCTTTCAGCTGAAACCGAAAGCCAAGTGATCGGTCTGCTCAAACTAAAGCTGAGAGTAAATTTCCGTTTTTTGGACAACCTGTATGTTTTGCGCAGCCATGTGGTTAAGTTTGTTGGAGTAGAGAAATAACATTAAAACTCAGCAAAAGATCTTTTATTGATACAAAATCGACGGAACTTGAATTCTTAAGAAAAGTTCTAAAAATTGCCAGACTGTCTCTATATGGCCTACACTATATGTACGTACGATGTTTTCAGGACAGAGAGTCCGAAATACAAAGTCGAATTACTTGCATATATCGGTTGTCAGAAACACAATCCCAGGGTCTTTACTATGAAACAGACAATGAACCAATTCAAACCATTATCTTTCAGTAAACTTTTTCTTCTCTTGTGCCCAGCTTCTGTTGACACTCTCTGTTCCAGGTGCCGACAGGATCTGGAGGATTGTTGTGGTCTGACCTGTTGCAAGACCTCTAAAAACATGTACTCTGATGACAGTCCGTACCGGACCTACTTTGAAAATTCTGCCACTTCTTCTACCTTGCTCAACCTGCTTGTAATTATTGTCTACGCTGTTTGGCAAATTTTTTGAAACCGAAAATATCTTAATCTTACCACGGCTGACTTGCAGACGCGTGCGCCAACTGTTGGAACTACGATTATTACAGACCGCTTCAAGCTGTGATATAATACATTTGGAAAGTATTACGCGCCCGAACTGTACAAATAAAAATTTGTGCATTGTCACGGACTACATTTTTTGTAATAAAATCAAATCGCAAATTGCATGTGATGATTGATACATCAACCTGCACTATTGTTTGTGTCAACGTTTCAAGCGTGACACTGAAGACATCTTCAATGCGTCCATTGTGGCTATCGCCTAAATTAGACGTTCCGTTTGGTGACCCAGTTAAACGGAGTGACCTAGTGTTGGAGCAATCCGTGTCATCGGGAAAGTGTTCCAGTTTTTTTCAGCACCATCCCACTCTCGCACGCAAAGGCGCAATCCATCGACAGTTTATTACCGGTTCCTCTCTTCCAACGACGATGGCTCATCTTGCTACTTTTCTACTAATAATCTGGCTCTGCATGATTGTCCTGATCTACGGTACGTACATATGTCGGCGTATAGATGGTTAATGTCATAAACTGATTTTAAAGCTGTTACATAGATGTTTTAAGGACAAAGTTTACACCACATGGAGGAATTTAATGCAATGGTCACTTGTCCAGGAGGTCAACGACCTCAAATGGACTACGGGAACAAGCCAACGGCGTGTCTTCCTAGCTCATCGGACGACAAAGCCCAGTGTGGTTTCGATCACGTTTGCTGGTATAACGGATTCAACTTTTTCTGTTGTCCGATGGATTCTGCAGCTGTTGTGCCTGCGCGGTCTCCACCAGCCTTAAATCAGCAAATCTACCAACAGCCTGCTAAATCTGTAGAACCTCCACCAGAACTAACAGTGCCCAGATGTCCTAAGCAGCTGGAACCCATGAAAGACCATTATGGCAACCCAATGACATGTTTACCGGCAAGAGGAAACTGTCCCGGTTCGACAGTTTGTTGGTTTAACGGACTCGACTACTCCTGTTGTCCTCTGCAAATTGAGCAGCCACGTGAGGGCAAAACCGGCTATGCGCAACAAACGCAACATAACCAGCAAGTTCCTACTTACCAGCAAGGAAAGAGTCCTCTCTCAGTTCAACCGAAGGAAAACCGACTCCAAACGGCCTATGGTCCTCCAGCTGCACAACCAAAAAGCAATAATCCCCAGTCTTCCTATCACTTTAGTCCACCAGCTGTTTACACACAGCCTAAGCAACAACAACAACAACAACCATCTCTTCCTCAGCCGTTTCAACCGAAAGCTACTGGTCAGCAATCACAAAACCAATTTCATCCTCCCTCAATTCAACCAAAGGAAAACCAATATCAGCCCAGTCCTCAAACTGCCTATCCACAACCAAATAACCAGATTCAATCTCCCTCTCCACAACCAAAAAATGTTGCACCGCAACCCTCTTATCAATTTAATCCCCCGGCTGTTTATCCGCAGCCTAAACAACAACAACAACAACAACCAGTTCAACCGAAATCTACTGGAAAACTGCAACACTATCCAAATCCAAAAGCAACGCCCAGTAAAGCTCCTTCTTATCAACCACCAAGCAGCTACGGATCTCCTGCAGCTTGCCATCCGGCCCCTTGTCAAACAGCTGCCAAGAAAACGGGGTATGGAAAACCACCAACATCAAGCTTCAACATTCATGCAGCTTTCTTCCCGATATCTTTCAAACCTATTCGACAGGTAAAGCCAGTGCCGTCAAACGTGCGCTATGTGTATCTGCCGTCACCCGGAAGTGGTTCTGAAACCCAACAGCAGCAATCTACCAGCTACGGAAAATCTAAACCTGACCTTCCTCAATCGCAGTTGCCATACGCACCGCCCGGCCTCTTGCCAACTCAACGGCCGCAGCCTTATTCCCCCTCCTGGTATTTTACCTAACAGGTATGAGCAAAATCAGCCAAGACCTGCCTATAATTTACCTCAACCAACTCATCACTATTCACAACCTTCTGGTTATGAACAGCACCAGCAACAACCAATAGGATCCTACCTCACGGCGCCTACTCCTGCTCCGTACCCTAAACACACTTATGCACCACCTGCACATCAATATCCGTCAGAGAATAGCGGTCCGAGTGGTTATGTCTCGGGAAAACATACACAGGACGGACACGGGAAAGAAACGCATGGCTACGGTCCGACGCCACCTGCCCCCGTTTACGATCAGTCACACTCATCGGCGGGCTATGATGCGCCACCGACCGTTCGACCAGATGCATATCCATCTGCTGAGGATCATAAACCACCGAGTTATGGAGACGGCGCAGACGTGACTCCTTCCTCCGCTCACAACGTTCAGACACTACTGGAAAACTTGAATCGCGGATATCCGTACAATCCCGAGTATTACAGTCAACAAGCAAAAACACAACCCACTACTGCAGCAGCACCAGGGTCTTATCCGGTGCAGGACGAAGGGGTACGAAGTTTACTCCGTCACTTAGAACAAGGGTACCCCTACCATCCCAGATACTACCTTCCCACAAATTACGCCGAACAGCAAGCCAGAAATTACCAAAGATGGCAATTGCGCAGAATGCGCTGGTAAGGCTTTGCCATTAAATGGCACTAATTACTTGTATTGTTTGATAACTAAGTACATTCCATTATGTTTGTTCTCACTTGTTGTCGCGGTGTCGGCCTGTCTCAGGACGCAGGTTTGTTGCACATAAAATTGTTACGAGACAGATAAAGTTGCACAGCATTTGCACATCAGAAAAAACAAGTTGCGTCACTCTGAGGTCAAACGCGATCGCGAATGCAGTTGGTTAGACGCAGTCGCAAGTCTTTGTACAGCAGTTTGCCGCAGTGCGGCGCTCGACTGACGAACATATCCATCGACAGAAGAACGAGAGCCTTGCCGTTGAACGGAAATCGCTTGCGCTCAACGCAAGGACTGATGTCGTTGTCAAAACAAGTTTCCTGAAGCCACTGGTGTACTTGGCTCTTGGACCAGGTCCGCGGATCGGCCGGCAGCGAGTTGCACTCCAAACTGTGCAAAAGGAGGTACTGGTAGTACAGTGGGAAACCGCTGCTGCTGAAAAAAGTCTCTTTTCAAACTCTATTCCAAAATTACAGGAACAATGTCTATTTTACGACACGGAAGCAGGCAGTAAAAACGTACCAACGTGACATAAGGGCTGGCGCAGAGGACAAAGATTCGTGAGCTGTCTTCGGTGACATCATTTGGAGGCAGACGGTCGGGGCGAGCGAGTAGGAGGGCAGGGCTTGGGCCGGTTGGACTACCACAGGACGCATGGCTGGCTTTTTGGTTGCGGAAATCCTGTAAATTTTAATTTTTACTCGCTTGCGTTTCCCGGATTACGCTGGCAGCCCGGCCAGCCGGCCTCACAGGAAACGACGTTCTCTTCAAATTCTAACAAAACAAACTATGCAGCAGCTAAAAACCACTGCACTTGGCCCGTGTCACTCACCGGCTCGGCTCGGGGCTTGGGTGGAGCAGCCTGCGGTCACAGAAACCAAACACTGGCCAAATGGGTTGCGCAGGCGCTTAGCACCTTACACATCTGCCGGTCATTTACTTGGGACATTAGTTGCCGGCAATTTGGGTCAATTGGCAGGCCGCACATAGCTCTGGGGCTTTGCCCGTCGATTGTGTCTCTAAAGAGAGCAGCTGATTGCGTCGACCGGGCATCTGCGGGTCTGCAGCGGTCATCAAACACTCCGAAACAACAGATGCGAGATGTCTGAATTTAAATTCAACTCCCTCCCTCGAGTCTTGTTCGCATGCTGCATGTCTTTCTCTCTCTCTAATTACTCACTTCCTTTTGTGACAGGTGGTGGTGCAGCCAGTTTTAAAATGCAGACAATAGACAACATGAGAACATAGCAAATCGGCTTTGGGGCACAACAACGGACCAGTTCAAGAAAAGTTGGTCAACCTAAGCGCACGCATACGACACAGATTTCTGGAAAACTAGTCGAATGTTCCTGAACATTAATCGGTATGCATCCTGCTGAGCTGTTGTTTGCAGAGCGACCCTACGCCTTGTCGATTCACCCAGAACTCTGGAACCGTAAAAATCTCTGTTTCGGATGTTTGGACACACTAAATGGAGGAACTACGGTTTGCAGTTATTGTAATCTGGCAATTTATTGCTCAGATGCGTGCCGTAAACGCGATTTAGATCTTTGTAAGTGCCGTCAAATGAATATAAAATTCATAATTAAACGTGCTTATACTTAGGCATTCATTTGGCAGAATGCTGGTTTTTTCGGAAAACTGCCAAAGACGTACTAACAGATCGAACACTGGATAGTAGCTTAGTTGTAATTGCTGTACTGGCGGCTAAAGTGCTGAGTCGGCGTTCCAAAGACGGCGGTGTCAGCGCCGCTGATGAAGTGAATGGCTTGCCGTCGCATATACAACCCAGAACTTTGGACGACCTAATGCACCACTCAGTCCAATCCGATCAACTAGAAACAATGTGGAAGCTTTTCCTGGACTTCTTCTCTGCGGCACCTTTACTTTGGTATCTTACTGTTCAGTACCTGTTCAGTACGTCAGCGAAAAATTGTAGCAGGGTAACAAAAGAGCAGTTTGAGAAAGTCCTTGGTCAAATTGACACAAACGCTTTTCAAATTCTGCTAATTGATGATGTACATGAAGAACCTCTTACGGCGGGCACTGGTTTGTATCTGAATGCTTGTCGTTTTGATTCCTCCTGCGATCCTGAACTTCGTAAGCGGCCAAGCCTACTTGTACTAACACTTCTTTACAATTAGAATCAGGCACTTAACGGCAGCCGTATGTATTGTACAGGGTCCCTGAAAAAAAACAAGCCCACAGATTTTTTACTGTAGCAAGAAAATGAAAGATAAATAAATTCTTGAAAGATTGATGAAACTTTCATTAAGATATCCGAGTTGGTTCCTGACACACACACGCTCGGTTTACTTCCCCAGTAAAGTATTTTTAACACTCCGCAGTAGGAATCTGTTTCATTGTGAAGCGCAACGGATACGGAATCGCTCTTGTTCTTTGCCAAAATCTGTTTTGACTTTAAGGGCAAATATCTCAGAAACAAAAGCAGACTATTTTAATAAACGTTTCATCAATCTTTCATTTAAAAAAGGATTCATTCATATCGGTGGAGAATTGCGGCTGCTACAGTAAAAAATGTGCGGGGTTGATTTTTTGCGGACCCTCTATTATGTATGTACAGGGTGTGCCAAAAAAAACAACCCAGCAGATTTTTCGCTGTAGCAACCGCAAATCTCAACCGATTTGAATGAATCTTTTTTTAAATGAAAGATAAATAAATTCTCGAAAGGTTGATGTAACGTTTATTAAGATAGCCTGCTTAGTTCCTGAGATATTTGTTCTCAAAATCAAAACAGTGATTTTGGAAGTGAACAAGAGGGATTTTTTTATTATTCTACGCTTCGTAAAAAAACGGATTCCTGCTACTGCTAAGGGCTATTGGAGGCTTTAGTGGTGACACAGAAACTCGGTTTACTTCAACACTAAAGTATCATTAGCCCCAGCAGTAGGAATCTGCTTTATTATGAAATGCGACGGAATCGCTCTTGTTCTTTGCCAAAATCTGTTTCGACTTAGAGGGCAAATATCTCAAGAACTAAACTGTGAATCTCAATAAAAATTGCACCAATCTTTGAAGAATTTATCAATCTTTCATTCAAAAAAGGATTCATTCAAATCCTTTGAGATTCATGGTTGGAAAAGTAAAAAAATCTGCTGGATTGTTCTTTATCACTCTTGTTCATTGCAAAAATTTCTGTTTTGACTTTGAGGACAAATATCTCAGGAACTAAGCAGGCTATCTTAGTAAACGTTGCATCAATCTTTCCATAATTTATTTATCTTTCCTTTAAAAAAGGATTCATTCAAATCGGTTGAGATTTGCGGTTGCTACAGCAAAAAATCTGCTGGGTTGTTGTACAAAGGTTTTTTTGGCACTTTTTGTACCATACCCTGTATATGGCCAGGTACTACAAGAGTAGTGGTGCTATAGTGCAGAGAAATGGTACCGGCACTGATGGCCCGAATGACAGGTAGCATAAGTTGCAATATATGATGGGACTACCACCACAGTGCCCAAACGTCGGGATACCATGGACTCTACCTATCATATGAAAATGCCGTTGTAGATAAAGTGCATGACTGTGTCACTGAATGTGTGTGTCTTATCTTATAGAAGGAATTTGCTCCGGAGCAAAGATGAATCTCATGTTAGTGAAGCACCCTGCCCTGGATTGGACTAAGCTTCACACCGGATACCTCAAAAGTACGACTCAATAATGTACAGCAAGTACCACAGTTGGTAGGTATACCTGAACCTGAAACATGAGTTTTTTCCTGAAAATTGTGAACCTGAACCTACTTGTAAATAGAAGTACTTAAATAACACCTATGTACTAGTCGGTACCTAAATACTTTTCTGTGTGTGAAAAACAAAGGGAGGGAAAGGTGGCTCTAATTTCATACTAAAAGACATAAACTTCGAATAAGTCCTCAAACTCGTGTCGTAACAAGTGCTCAACTTTTAGTCGAAAATTACCAAAATATCTCTAAACCTCATCGCTTAAACGTGTGAACGACCACTGATAGAACTGCCTCCTCCTTTCAGTCAAATTTTGTGTCAAATCAATGATGGCAGACTGTTTATGCGAAGCCCGACCGGAGCAGCATGGGTTTTCGATATCGGGATACTGTATCTTCGATCATATTTTCGTGTATCTGAACCGGATCCCGACACCTGGCTGGGTACTTTTGAAAGATGTACTTGAACCTGAAATTAGATACCTGAACCTGGGCTTGCCTGAAATTTTATAGTACCTACCAACTGTAGTACGTACGTACTGTACGTACATTACATACATCCGTAAGGTTCTACAGATTGGTACGAAAGCACGGAAGAGCGACGTCGCAAACTCCGGCAAAACTGGTACTTTGAGTGCCAATGCGCCGAGTGTATGGATGAAGCGAAGGATTTGCAAAAACAGTACAGCTTAGCAGACCACTGTCCCAGCTGCTTGACACAAACATTAGTTCTAATCCCAGAGAAGTCCCCCAAAAGAGGTCAACTCAATGGCTTACTGGAGTACATGCTGCCAGAAGGAAGTCCGAAGGAGCCGATCAACGAATTTCGGAGCTACGCTCGCTGTCTGAGCTGCAAGCAAGACACAGCCATTTCTCAACTCAGATGTCTACAGTTCGCAGTTTTTCTTAGCCACGTCAAGTCGGACAGTCAATTGGAGACGACAAGTTCATTTGTACAAGAAGGGAGCCTGATTGCGCACCCAATCAAAAATGTCAACCTATGCCAGTTGCGCATCGGCCAATTTTGGCAACTGAAACAAACTGAGATGACAGAAAGAAAGAAGGTGCACTTGGTCGACCTGGCAACACAAATACTTGCCACTCTCGACTATTACCGCTGCAGCGACGGCTTATGGCTGGCCGGCCACCTTACGGCACTGGTCGGAAATTTGCTCAGGAGCAGCGGCCACAAGCAAGCGGCTCAGTTATGGTATGCTAAATCGAAGACGAAGTGGCTAGAGTATGCCGGGGCGGAAAATCGACTGGTGCAACAGATAGATAAAATCTTAAAAGAACTAATCACACAAAATTGATAAAGTTTATTGGTTAGATTTTCAGCTTTGGTCTCAAGGCGCTTAGCGTAATCAAAACAGCTTCCTCTGTACGTATGGTTCTGCTGCCCTGATTAGGGCAGGTGTTGACGTATCGATCAAACAACTGGCTAGGGCTATCAGCCGTCAAGTGTTGATCGTTTTCCAGACACGACTCCAGCCCGCTTAAACCGCCGAACACCACAAGCACATGACTACAAATGCCACCACAAAATTATACGCCTTTCTTGTGCCAGACTGAAAACTTACTTGGAAGAAGAGAAATGTTCTAGCTGCTCGATGTCAGTTCCACGTTCAGAAGTTCCAATCGTACAGTCATAGCCCGACGGGTACGGACAGCCGTCGAAAACATCGGAAAGTGATTTGGCCAACCGCACTTGGTACCCCCAGTAGTAATCTCTGCTGCGCGGTTCGCTTGGACTGACCACTCGTGCCTTCAGCTTCTTTCGAGCTGTAAGTCAACTACCTTTTCTCTGACAACTTTGAACATCTTAGGGCTTCGACTTGAGTTTACGAATTTGCAGTGGATCTATCTAATCTATGCCTATTGGACAATAAGGCTAAAGAAGGAGTGCAAGCGTACAGAAATCGAACTCCTTAATCTCCACAGTCACTCGTATTCCAGGTTCCAACTGACGATCAATCTGAACTTCCTGAAACGTAAACTGTTTGGCTCTATAACCATTTTTAGCTTCATGGCTAAGTGTCACTATTGGCTAATGAATCCATCTGTAGCTTGCAGCTGTTTATAGCAATAGATCAAAACCGTATGTCATAGCCATTGTTAGCTATAACAAAAACAAAGACAGCTATCTATACAGTAGCTGCAAAATTAGACATTAGCTTGATAAGATTGTGGCATAATTAGCTACAGTATAGAGGCACTTAGCCATGTACAGCTAAAAAGGACAATTGGGCTTATAGCTAAACATGGTTATAGTCCCGCGACTGTACGTACGCGTACAGAGTTAAACCAAAAACAAAACCGACAAACTAGTAGCCTTAGCGACAAAAAGGTGTATACTTTGCTCAGCCCAGCATCACAAAACGAGCCCTTTCCTTCTTTGGTCGGCTTACTGAGTACTACAGCTTCTCTGTATGGAATGGTTATCTCATTGGAGCGCAAATGGTGAGGACAGTCTAGCGGATTTAGAAGACCTGCAATAAATACTGTAAGTGAGCCAAACTACAGTTGGTACAGTATGTACTCCAAAATTTCAGGTAAGTCCAGGTTCAAGTATCTCTAAAATTCAGGTTCAGGTACACTTTTCAAAAGTACCCAGGTGTCAGGTTCAGGTATACCTACCAACTGTAGACCAAACCCTCGCAAAAGCACCTGCAAATTTCAATTCTTTCTGCAATGGAAACAGCTGCTTCCTCAAGTACTGTGGCGTTTCGAGATACTGCAGTAGTCGGGCGAGCAGGAAATTACAGTTTGGTTTCGATCCTTCAAAGGCAATGCTTGCAGTCTCGTCAAACAACTTCAACTCTCTGCAAACGTTTGGGTTGTCTGCAGAATTATCACCGAAACACCGGCGCTAACTTTTCAGTAGTCTTGGCAGCTTCATCAAACACAATCACCTCATCCACGCAAAACACAGCAGCCGCTCTGGCTATCTATAATTGTGCAGAAAATAGCATCTTCCTCATCCAACAGCGAACACATCTCTACTCAGCTTTAACACAACTCTATTCTGTACGCCTCTTCTTGCCTATTTTTAAGACGCACAGAGCAGAGACGAAGCAAACTTGTATTTACCTGACCAGCCAAGTAAGTTCTGAGCTCCAGCGACTGAGCATTATCGAGTATAGAACCGGGAACAGCTATAGATACGGTTCCTTTGAACTTTTTAAATCTATAAACAATCTCAAAATCAAAGCAAGATTGATCTGATCTACCCTTCGGGTCATTTGAGCAGCTAACAGTAGTTTTACTGGCATTCTCCGTGTTAGCAAGCTCATTCGCTTGCCGCATCTGATTTAGAAGCATCTTTTCCTTTTTCGGCTTCAACAACTTTTTTCCTTAAAACTCATCAGTCAGGGGCAGCAAACAAATTATCGCCGCAGCATACGTTTTCTCCAGCCCAAATTCTTCGTTATAACAGACTTCTCCTTCTTCTTTGACATGGCTCAAAAGCCACATAAATTATTAGAAAATTGGCAGAAAACTACGCAAAAAATAGCTGTTGTACGTACGCAACAAATACGTCAGAAGCGACGCTAAACAACTTGTAGAAGTTTATTCAAATCTTTCAACTAATCTTCTCCTCAATGCTCTTCACATAACCGACAGCTCTCTCTTTTACGCTGTTTTGAGTCTCTTCAGTGCCGTATTTCTGTTCAAAATCCAGCCACTTCTTGAAAAACACTCGCATTTTATGAGTGCCCAGCGCCAGTGACGTCACTCGCTCAAACAGTCTTCTGAAACAGTTGCAGAAGAGGTCAATAGTCTGCCGAGTGGGCAAATACCTGGCTTGCTCAGCGTCCGAATATTTTGCCATCATATCTATGTAGACCGACCACAATTCCGTTCTCTTTGGATAGGAGCCGATCAGACTCTCAAACAGCGTTTTGCCTCTCTCGGCATCACCGTTTTCCATACAGAACTCCATCTGCGCAAAACGACTTATCGTGCTGATATCTGCAGAAATAAGCGTATCACAGCGTTTCATACCTAGGCCAGAACAGGCAAAATGTCGAGCTTTGGACGAGTGGGCACGAAACCGAGGGGTAGCAGTGTAGTCCTATGGTACAGTATGCAGACACCTAACAGCACATAAGTATTGGTACCATTGCAACACCCACATTGGGCACCACAAATTGGGTACAATCTTCAAATCTCTTACTATGGTGCCCCTACCATGTGTCTGACTGACTGTAGTACGTACGTAACGGTCACACCTCAGCAAAGATCACCAAAACGTTGCTAAACTGCAACCAAATCAGAAAAAATTCATACGTTTGGTTTCAGGCACAGATTTGAGAGCTCGTTGCATAAGTTGTCGTGCCATCTGCGGCCGGCCAGTGGTCATGTAATGTTGACCGGTGAGGAACCAGACTTCCAGATCTTCCTGCCGGAACTTGCGCAGCATTTCTTGGAACAGCTCGTCGGCCTCCTGAAAAAGAGCAACTAAAACTCATGCTATCTATATACGAGTTATAATCAACGCACTTCAATCTTGGCGCTGTTTTGGTAGATTTTGGCCAATTGTTTGTAGATTTTCAACGGGTCGTTTGACCGGAGAGCTCGCTCGAACACCTCACGCAGCGACTGCTCAGATCCGAACTGACTCTCCAAGTTCAGCAGTCCTACCCAGACGTTAAACTTCTCTTGCTCCTCTCTAAATTAGACTACCGACTGCTTTAGAGGCAGCCAAAGAGTCTACCTGTAATCAATGGTCTTTAGCGCTCTCTCGCCAGTCAGTCTTGCTCTCTCGATGTCATTTGACTGAATGAAGAAGGCCATGTACCTGAAACCCATCACTAACACAGTCAGCAACTTTTTGGTAACGGCGCTTAGGACGTACAGTACCTCTACCATCTATATGCAACAGGTCAGCAAGTACAGTACTACTGCAAAAATCGGAATTCGGTGTAAAAATCCTATCACGATCTGTCAAAAATCGCTGTTTTACAGGCATTTAGAGTCTATATTGTAAGTAAGTTAAAAATGATTATTTGGTGGGAGCAGTGTATGTAGGCCCAAAGCCTACCAGTTCCGTGTAAAAAGACGTCAGGCGCTTAAATGTAAGTGTAGTAGGTAACGGCGCTCACCTCAACCAAACCTCACTGGAGTTGGGATTTCCAGTCAATAGTCGATTGAAATCTTCTGTCGCTGTTTCGGCGGGCACTTCTGATTTGATCGTCTTATTCGGTGACGCGTCTGTAAGTCACAATTTTGCACACATCAGCCAGCTACACACAAACAGCCAACACTGACCGTTGCGTGGCCTCTTTGTAGAAGATTCTTCCGAATGTGCAGGTTGTCTCCGTTTACCTGCCTTTACCGGGTCCTCATCCATACCGACCTGCATCAAACTTGACAGCGAAAAATCGGAGGGCGTCCAATCAAAGCCAGGATCGCTGGTCTGTGCCAGAAGTCGGTTCGGTATATGACAGAAAATTAACAACAATACTTACAGCTGTGCTCTGCTGTGACGGTTCGGTTTTTACTTTGACTTCTGTCGGCTCCGACTTGACAGAAACAACATCACTGAACCTAACCACATCATCTTGCGCCGTCACCGAACCGGTCGAGCAACTACTGGTGGTTCGTTTTCGGCTCACCTTACTCTGCACCTACAAACCAATTTCAAAATCAACAGTCAGGGACCTTACTGAAAAAACGTGCAAAAAACGCATTTCCATGCGTTTTTGAGCTTTTTGAAATTTTGGATCCCCCACTGGGCGAAACCCCCTCGACCCCCACCTGAGGAAAACCTCCCTACCCCAGGTCGGCCCGGAGCTGCTACATGTATGGCGACAAAATGACTTTTATCTGAACCGATTAGAGAAATTCCTACTTGGTCGTAAACCTTGGTGTCTTTGGGCAGCAACGACAGCTCCACTTTACCCTGCTTGTTGGCTTCCACGATCACAGTGACCAGCGATCCAACTGGCAGCAGATCTTCTGGACGATCCAACTGTCTAAAAAAAAGCCAACTTTAGCTGAGCAACTGCACAGCCGGCCGTGCACTGCCTACTTTTTGGTGACTTTAGAGAATAAGGCACGACCGCTGACTCCGGGACCCAGAGCGACGAACAGACCGGCAGACTGTTTGGCAGATTTGACGAAGCCGCGATACGAACCACCCACCACCAGTTGCGTCGCATCACTGACGAACCGGTCTGCACTGTTCGAATGCGGCCCGTCCTTCAGCTGGTCTTTCTCTGGGTTACCAACCATCGACCTATAAGTGAATTAACCACTGAACCAATATTATGATATTTTGGTTTTAAGAAGTTACAACTTCAGGTCGTACCGGTACAGCTCATCTGGTACTCATTAAAGATTGAAAAAGTGATACCCTATACCATGGTACTGTATATAACAGGGGGTCTGCCTACACCCGACTGAGGCTGCATTCCCGGATGGGACCCTCGTCCCCGCGAGACGATTTTCCGACCCCTCCGATTTTCTGGCAATTAATTTTTTGAGCAAATTTTTGCGATTTTTTGCGATTTCAGACACAAAAATTGCCAAAATCGCTCAGAAATAGCACTTTTTAGCTGTATTTCAGCCCAAATTACAGTAGCGATTTCTGACAATTTTTAGCCGAAAAATTGCGATTTTGAGAGTTATTTATTGCCCAACCCCTTCCAAAATTGGAGCTCAGCCTACAGGCCGGCCACAGACCCCAAACCCTCCTCGCCCTTCGGCGGATGACCGGTTACGTAAGGTTTTAAGCATCAGTTAAAGGTTTCTGACAGCCCAACGGTTTCCTGTTACGCAAACCGAGACAAAAGACGCTGCCAGCGGCTTCAATTAACGGAGATGAGAACAAAAAACAGAACGTAGTTGCTCAGTCGGTTAACTAAGAGGTAAGACATGAGAACCGTGTTCATAGCTTTGTGCGTGCTGCTCGCCTCAAACCAGCAACCTGGCCACGGTTACCCAACGGTCGAAACCGCATTTATATTTAGTAATTTATCACACTTAATAAATCAGAGCTATTGGATAGCATTTGTTTTTATCCGCCTGCAATTTCTGATTATTTCGGTTGGATTGTTAGTTAATCGTTATGAAATTTAGGTTACGAACGTCTGGTGACCAAAATCGTCCAGTTCTGTCTGCTCTATCGGAACATACACCGAATTCCCTAGAGGAATCGCGGAGGAATGCGAACAACTGATTGAAATGATCGAGCAAAGAGGTTTCACTGAACAAGTCGAGCAGATCAGCAACATGCCTCTGCTTTTCTAGTAACTCCGCTCACTGCTGAGACAGACAGTGTTCTCTGAGTTGGGAGTAAACTTGCAGAGTTACCTGACTTAGTGTCGTACTTGACCGCACAGACCTGCACCAACTTTCCCTTGGTCAGCTTGTGCAGGTGACGATGAGCGAGGTCGAAGTCAGGGACCAGGTCCGTCCAGCCAGCCACTCCAAACTGAGCGTTCGGCAACTCAAACGAGACCACTTCTGACTGCTCCTGCTCTTGGTGCTCGGCGGCAGTTAGAACACGCGCCATGCAGACTGCACCGGGCTGCACCTCAGTCTGCTTGTCGGAGAGCAGACTGAGCTCCAGTGTTTTGTGTCTGCGGTCGCAGCCCAACACTCTAGCGTAGTAGACCTCTGCCTCATGGAAGTGAGCGTCCAAATTCAGCACCACTTTCGAATCGGTGGAGGCACGGATTGCAGAAATGTGACCGCGCCAGTTCGGATTAACTGATACCTGTAGTAATTGTTGAGTGCAAGAGTCAGCAACTGAACGGCATATACGGTACCGGTACTGACAGGGGAACCATTACGGTACAGGAAGTTGGGTTCATACATGGGCCGGAACCTTACCCTCACCTCAGCCGCTCTTTCCCCTAGCCGAAAATTTTTGGCTATTTTTANG